>PVIU01007343.1:0-92419 GCA_004026605.1 Ondatra zibethicus | reverse complement strand
TTGGCTGGTCAGCAAGACCTACTTGTCTCTACATTCCTACCTCTGGAATAGCAAGGGCACAGGACCACGCCTCAGGTTTTTCAAACATGGATTCTGGGGATCCAAGCTCAGGTATCTGTACTTGCAAGGCAAACACGTGTTCATCTACACTATCTCTGAAGCCCCAACATTTCGTTCTTAGGATCACTTAATGATGTTGGAAATGAAAGGCTATATCTCATTTGTTAACAACTGGAGATTGTGACTTGAAGTGGTGGAATAATTTGTCTAAAGGCCACAGGGCTGAAAGCAGGAAGCGAACCCAAACTTCTTTTATTCCAAAGCATTGATCCTCTCCAATGCCAGTCTGAAAATGAGTTAGCATTGCTTTCTCAATAGTGTCTTTTATGTGTATATGATCAAATGTGAATATGTGAGAGATTTTGCATGCTTCATGTATTATATCTGTAAGAGGCTTACTGTGATGACCTGCCATTAATTCAGGGCTATTGTGAAATTTTTATTATTTATAACTACTAAATTTCATTTTTCATTCTTTCCCACAGGAAGGTAGATTTCTGGAGTTTCTAACCAGCTAGTCATTTAATAAAATTCAATATAACACCCGCTTTTCAAGTTAGCAATCCCTCTCTCTGGTCAAGGGCAAATTTGGATGATGAAAGATGTTATATGCTTCCAGACTCTGAAGCCAATGATATTTATCACCCCTGGTTTAAAAATAGGAGGGCAAGTGCCATGAAGCATTTTATCTTTCCAATGTATAATTAATTACCTTGTTTAAAACTCTTATGAAGTAGGTGTTTCAGTGTTAAGATCGCTACTTTACATTCATCCATTAATCTACTTCTTTTGGAAATATATATTAACAGATTAAAAAACTATGCCCTAGAGAGATGTATGTCTTCTCTCCAAGTTAAGGAGGCTCCCAGATCTGGGTTCTGAATTTAGAGCATTTCTCCCTAGACTATCTTGCCTGGGTCTCAATTCTAGTCCTTTGATTATACATTCTTTGTGATTTATTTCTATTGTGGGAAAGACCCTGATGGAACCAGCACTGTGTAGATTAACCTCCATTTGCATCTAAACTCCCCTTGGAAATATGAGTCTTAGAACTGCTATGGCTCCACAATTCAGAGAGATAAATATCCGAGCTGGCTCGAGTGTTAAGTATGCTATAAGGGATGAAACTACTGAACTGCTACAAGGAGAATAATGTGGAAGAGTCTGGCTTCTTGCTTTCTTTGAAGACTAATAATTATTTTCTAAGATAACTTCATCCATTATCAAAACTTCCATAGAAATTCAACCAAGTAAGAGAGCAAATGCCCTTCTTTTTACACAGATAATACCTGTCATATTCTGTACTTTTATATTAGCCTTCCGGTAGTATTTATAACTACTTCTGTCCTTTTTATCACTTTGCCCATACTTATCATTGAGAAAAAGAAATCGGTGCATTTCTTCTTATCTGTCACCATTGTGATTTTTATAGGTTTCTTTATTATTATTATTATTTTGACAATAGATTCTTCTCTCATACAATACATCCTGACCACAGTTTCCTCTTCTGCCACTCCTCCCAGATACCCACAGCTCTTCCTTCCCCCAGATCCTCTTTTCCTCTGTTTCCTCTTCAGAAAAGAGACAACAGCCAAACAGGACTAAGCAAAATACAATAAGACAAGGCAAACACCATCGTATTGAGGCTGGACAAGGCAATCCAATAGAAGGAAAAGAACAGGTAAAAGAGTGAGAAATATACCTGTCGGTATTATTAGGAGTCCCATAAAAACATCAAGCTAACAGCCATAACATATACAAAGAGGACCTGCTGCAGTCCCATGCAGGCCTTGTGTTTGCTACTTCTTAATAATAAAACTTTATTTTCATTCTTATACCTTCTTTCTAAAATTTTGTGCCGACCAACCTCATAGATAGACAACACTTGTAGTCTCATTGTGCAGCTGAAAAGAAACATTTGTTGGAGGAGACATAAATGCATGAAATTGGGTCTTTGGATATATACATACTTATCACTGAGCAAAGGAAAGAACAGGCTTGAGCACGTCCACTGCTCTCCTGTCATTTGTGGAACGTTAAGGCTGAAATGACATTACCTTGAAGGAAGGGTAAGCAGAAGTGTAACAGAGACAAAAAGCACATTGTTGTGTTCAAGTAGGGGGAGTATGAGACCAGCGTCCGCTGGCCCCAGCACTAGCTGACGTCTAGACATACTGAAGAACGACGGGGAACATTGGAGCACTCAGCTCACTGTGAAGAGGTTGGCCTATGACCAAGTAACCAAGAGAAAGTAAATCAGAGGTCTAAATGGGAAAGAGGAATGCAATACAAAATTAGAAAACTTCCATTTCAATACAAAGATAGTTCTGGCAGGGGAATCAAATGGGAATCAACTCCAGGAATTGGCACCACACAGCGTGTTACTCAATAAGCAATATGTTCCCAGTGTCTAGATGAAGTTACTCAGCATGCAACAGGGTGCAGTGCTTTGTTTATTCATTACACTTAGCCCAGAAGGGATGGATCTGACTCTTTTTACAGATTAAAACCTTGGATTCAAGGAGAGAAATTAAGCAGAATATATAGAGGCCATCAGAATTGGATTTGAATCTTGGGTCCATAATGTAATCGTGTGAGCCAATAAGAAGTCATTTTAAGTCTCAGAATTTTGTCTGGGATAGGGCTAGTGGTGACGTCCACTTCAAGGTGGTTCAGGACAACTGACAAAGAACCCTGAAGTACTGTCTGTCTCTTTAGTTCTGTACCACATAACCAGCAAGGGCCAAGGCAGGATTTCCGTTTATTCTAAAACCCATGAGCTTGTTACCTACCTACAAAAGCACAGTGACTTGATATATATTCATTATGTGTCTGAAGGCAAAAAGGTAAACCTCACAATGTACTTGAACTCTGAACCTAATCCTATCTTTCTTTCCCTCCCCTCTCTCTATGTGTGTGTACACACACATATGATATATGGTTATGACATATATTAGCAACCTCTTGTGGCTATAATAATACATAAATGGCATGTAATGAGTGAAAGGAGAAAGAGATCAGGGTTCCTGAGCTCAGCAGATGTCTCAGTAAGTAAAGTGCCTGCCACACAATCATAAAGACTTGAGTTGGGATGCCCAGCATCATGGAAGGCTGGGCAGAGCAGCACGTGTATATACTCCCAGTGTGGACACGTGGGGACATGAGGGTGCTGAAATCAGTGAGCTCAAGGTCCAGAGAGAGAACTTGTCGCAAAAAATTAGGTGGCAAGGCCTAGAAGAAGATGCCTGAGGTGAACCTCTGACCTCTTCTGAATATGTATTGTGTTGTGTACATCCATGTAAATATGTACACACATACATACAAACACATACACATGCATATAGCATGCATATAACACACAGAGACAGGGGGCTCTTTCCTATGTTTACAAATTTGCAGAGTAGGTCTACACTTGAGGATAGAAAAGATAATGATTTCAGTTTTGAACAGATTGGTTCTTAGAGTCCCATGGATTACGGACACGCGGAGTAGAGTACAAATGGGAATGGCATCAGCAGCAGAGAACTGACTGCAGGAAACACAGGGCCAGATGGCTTGAGCACAGAAGTAAAATACCAGATTTACAGCCCCAAAATATGTGCTTATAATTCCAGATACCTTAAAGCAAACAGATCAACACTAAATCAAAAGCAGGGACAAAGCAGAGCTTGGGACAGCAGACTACAATTGATAGTTAAAAAGGAGAAAGGGCGAGACATCTCAGTCGGTAAAGTGCTTTCCACATAAGCCCGAGGACCTGAGCTCCGATCCTCAGCACCTATGACATAACAAGCATGGCTCTGTGATTCCAGCACTGGGAGAGTGGGGATGACAGCTTTTAATCTCACTGGCCAGAGAGCATGGCAGAGTTGACGAGCTCTGGGTTGGGTGAAAGGCTGCCTCAAAGAGAAGGCAGATATCTATTGAGGAAGATGCTTGATGTCAACCTCTGCCCTCCACCTCTATTCATACTCATGTGCTTGTGTGTCCATGCATACCACACACACACACACACACACACACACACACACACACAAGGACATGCACGTCCATATATGCATTAAACCAAAAGAAAGTGAGAGATTTGGGTCCACTTCAGAACAACCCACACAGTTTCTTGGCAGGGGAGCTGGATTAATATTCTGGGATGGTAAGTGATGGGAATAGGGCTGGACAGAAGCGACTGTCACTTTTGTTGGTCAGTCAGCAGAATCCTGCCTTCCTAGAAAGGTCAGTTTCCTATATAACACAATCCCTTTCGTCTGTCCTTGGGAAGGACTTTGATATTGTGCCTCTCTTCCCCTCTTCTTCTCTCCCTCCCCTTCCATGTAGCACTGAATCAGAACCTCATGCTCCTACATCAAGACTACAGCTCACATGTCATATAAGTGTCCTCTGCAACTTTATCTACATGCATGTACTGGTACGGTACCCATCTATCATATTGGCCTCATCTCTAACTCCAGCAGCGCGCTCTTTAAGTCAGTGTGCATGAAGGTTATCCCTGCTTCCCTGGTAGACATTGTTCCAGTGCAGCTCTAGTTCTTCTCCAGGGCAGCATCTCATATGCGTATAGAGAAAGCTAAACACTCAAACAGTCAGTAAACATTAGGATGCACTACACATCTAGATCAGGGAAAACTGGACCAGGGAGTGGTTTGTTCTTTTCTGATTTCAAAATTACCAGATAAGCAAGTACAGAAGACAAAGTTTTGATAGTTTTTTGTTAGTTTTGCTAATATTTTCAACTTCTTTTGCATAAGTAGACAAAACCCCAGACAAAAGTGACATGACTAAACCAGAAAAAAATCTCATCAGCCTGAACTCAGGAGACTCATTGTGTCACAGAGCAAGCTCTCCATATGTAGGGACGCTGGCCCAACCCACTGTGACCCCTGTCCTATTGGCATATTTTGCTTTGTCAGAATTTTGATGAAGCCACACAAGGACCAGAGCAGTTGGGCCATTTTCTTCTTGTTCCTCTTTTCATAAATACTTCCTGTGTGTGCCCAGATTGTTAATTGCACCAGCCTGAACAGGGTCACACACTCGTCCCTAATGTAGTCCCTTATATGGGGTATGAAATTGCTACACAGTTATCTGAGACTATTTGGGCTTTTATCTTCCATGTGCGATAGGGTCATGTTTTCTGAGAGTAAGTGGATAGAAGACAGGGCCTTCTACAGCTGCTTTCTTTGTATAATGATTTTTATTAAAAAAATAAATAAAACTGGGCCAGGAAGGTGGCCAGTGGTAGAATGCTTGCCTGTCATGTGGGAGGTTTTCAGAGAGAGAGAGAAAGAGAGATAGAGATAGAGATAGAGATAGATAGATAGAGAGAGAGAGAGAGAGAGAGAGAGAGAGAGAGAGAGAGAGAGAAGGAGAGAGAGAGAGGTGATAGAGGCAGAGAGAAAAGAAGATAGAGAATATGATTACAATAGGATCAGGCTGAACAAGATGTGGGTGTAAGCACTGGCCTTGGGAAATATGGCACAGATCCACAGGCTGCTACATCCCACAGCTGCAGAAACATTGAAGCAGCATGCCCTGCGTGCCTGCTAGACACACTGAAGTGGAACTCTTCTGTGACAGATCACCCTGTGCTCATCAGGAGGAGCAGAGCTCTCAATGGGCAGTCACTGCGTGAAACACTGTGTAGAGGTTTTGGGGGTCATGGTCACCAGATTTTCTTGTTGGAGATGGTCCTGGTAGAAGACAAGATGACATTGCTGCTGAACACTCTCCTGGGTATGCATGTATAAATATATATAAAATATCATTTATTTTTCATGCATATAAACCATTCAAGCTTTTAGTAAAAGTCATATCAATAAATCAATAAGTAATTAAAGTGGAAACATTCAGTCTAAGAAAGTAATTGTATGTGGAACCATCTAACCTAAACCCCCATCTTCAGTTAGCATTCCATTTTTATAAATGGACATCTGACAAACAAGTGGAACCTCTTTAATGCTGTAGAAAACATAGTGGGCTGCAAATGAGTTGGTTTTAGAGACTGAGCAAGAGGGAATGCTCACACGCAGAACTTACTAAGTTATATGGAAATGCTAAGTTAATTGCAGGGATTATACCATGGCTGGCAACCATTGTGCATGCACTGAGGTTAGAGTTGGTAGAAATTGGGAGATAAGTAGCCAAAATTCACCCAGAAGTGAGCAAACGTGAGGGGTAAAAACAGCTGTAAAACAAAAATGCTACTGTTTTTGGCATCTTTTTTCGGCAACTAAAAAGAGGCATCTTCAGCTGCTCAGGTGGTCTTTAGAGAAGTTAACGAACTTCAAGCTCTAAGCACATTGTCAGTGGGTAGAGAGGGATTGGAGCAAGTCTATTCTTTCAAGGGGAGGGAACAGCTTGCTGTGACTAGGTCTCTAACATGACTCAGAAAATTTATCTAATTAAAGATTTCTAAACACATAACCTTCAAATAGACCATTGCATTTGTAACATAGGATATCCTGATATCCTCTCATTAATTTTTGTCACACTGCCTTCCATATTGTTTCAAGACTCCATAGGGCAGTTTTCATTTACTTTTAAAAGTGTTTTGTGCATGTGAATGTATGTGTGTGCATGCATACAAGTCCACATGGTGTATGTACAGATGTGAGTTTGGATATATATGTAGGAAGGCCAGAGGAAACATTGGGTGTCCTGCTTTCATACTCTCTGCCTTATTCTGTCAGTGATCCAGCTATGGTGACAATCAACATGCTCCAGCCATCCTCCTGCCCCAGCTCCTTACAGTGCAGGGTTTACAGGCATGCACAGGTATACCTGGGTTTTTGTGGGTGCTGGAAATTGAACAGCATGTGCTCTTAACCACTGGGTAATCTCCCAAGCCCTTCTGCTAATGTCTGGCACAGGACAATTTAAACTGGAATCAGCCAGTGCTGTTTTTCTTCCTAGCATGTGAAGGGCTTCTTGGCACCAAATTTCAGTTGTCTCTTTTGGTTAGCTGAAATGATATGGACCCATTTTCAGTAAAGACGCTTGGGTTGCAGAAACCTCAGGATTATTTTCTAATCATATTTTCTACCTTTCCCTACAACTACACATCTTTTTTAAAATTATTTTTTGCCTAGCTTTTCTTTTTAAAATATTTTTTGTTTGAAGAATAATTGAAAGAAATATTCTAATGGTATTTTTTAATGAGATATAGTGCTGTAAGGGATGGAGTAAGGAGCTGTGGGTAAGGAGCTTCTTATGCAAGCAAGAGGACCTGGATGCATTTCCCTAGGACACACACCAAACGGGCTGAGTGTGATGGTGTATACATGTGATCCCAGTGCTGGGGAAGCAGGGATCAGAACATCTCTGGGGCTAGCAAGATGTTCTGATGGACAGCTAGTCTAGCTGAATAAGTAAACTCCAGGTTTAATGAGAGATCCTGTATCAAATAACGAGGTAGGGTGTAACTGAGGTAGTCATATGACTTTGGTCTCTAGACTCCAACCACACCCATACATATGCATACACATACACACACACACACACACACAGAGAGAGAGAGAGAATGAGAGAGAGAGAGAGAGAGAGAGAGAGAGAGAGAGAGCGAAAGAGAGAGAAAGAGGGGAGGGAGACATGGACATGCACATACACACACACACACACATACAAAGGAGCCTCAGAAAGAGAAAAATTCATAGAGTCTCATTTATGTGGGTTTTCATGACTGGAGTTTAGATAGTTAAAAGAATTTCCAGAGAAATACTTTCATAACAGGAAGAAGACAGTCCCCACTGAATGGGATACTCATTAAAACAATTCCCTCTCAAAATCTGCCACACTTGCCACTAGAATCATAGTCAAAATAATTTTTTTGATATTTTCCCCTAGAAAGTAGAAGATAGGGAAGTTGTATTTTTAAGGTGACCCTAAAGAAATAGTGAGATGAAAGGCAGAATTATTGGTAAGCTACGTGCTACAGAATTATTATCGCCAGATGTCGCTTGAAGAAGAGGAATCTTCAAGGAAAACCATGGTCTGAGAGTCACAAAAGAGTTGGGTGTGGATTCCACAGACACGAGAGGATGATGACGTGGTTCTGGGGTTTTCTAAAATAACTTCTGTATTGAGAAAGTCCAGTTTTGAGTGAATGATAGAATCATGAGATTTTAGAAAGGGGGACCTTGGGAGAGGATTGAAGGGGAGGGAAGATGCAGGGAGGGGAGCAGAAAAAAATGTAGAGCTCAATAAAAATCAATACAAAAAGAAAGGGGACCATAACTAGATAATTTTTTCTTTTCCTTCCCTCATTTCTTCTTTTTTAATTTTAATTCTTTTTCAGACAGGTTCTCACTATGTATCTGTGGCTCCTCTAAAACTCACTGTATAGACAAAGTTGGACTTAAACATGTGTAATCCTCCTGTCTCTTCCTCCAAAGTACAGGAGTACCACCATATCTGTTTAGATCACTTACTCTTTGTCCCAATGAGTAGATGGACAAATAAAATGCACAGATAACACTCAAAAGAGGAGAAGAAATAGTCAACATAGGAAGAAAGTGTTCTACAGTCTCATCCATCAGGAAACACATATTTACATTGGCCTCACCTTAGTCAGCATGGCTATCCTTAAGAAAGCAAATTAACAACAAACGACCAAGGGAATTCATGGAAAGGTAAACCTCACATACTGACAGTGTAAATGTAAACTAATACAGTCATTGTGGAGGGTCCTCAAAACGCAAACGCAGAACTACCACATGATTCAGCTATATAATGCCCGAGTACTTTCACTAGAAGGACACTGCATTAATATGCCACAGAGATACTTGAACATGCATGTTTATCGAAGGGCTGTTTCCAACGGTTATGGTATGGACCCTGCATGGGTGTTATCAATAGATGAATGAGTGGATTAATTAATGCAATGTGCTGTAAATACACAATGAGGTTCTATCAGCCATGAAGAGGAATGAAGTTAGATCAGTCACAGGAAAATGGTATGTTTTCCAATTTTTTAATTAAAATATAATGACATTATTTCTGTCTCTTTCTCCTCCCTCCTTATCCTCCTGTGTCCTCCTTCCCAAATTTACAGCCTCATCATCTTTAAACATTTTAGATTTATTTATTTTTGTTTTATGTGTATAGGTGTTTTGCCTGAATGCATCCTGTGTACCACATGCATGCCTGGTACCTTTGGAAGCTAGAAGAGGGGACTGGACCCCCTGAACTTGGAAATATAGATGGTTTTTAGTCACGATGTAGGTGCTGGGAATTGAACTCAGGTCCTCTGGAAGAGTAGCCAGTACCTGTTAACCATTGAGCCATCTTACCAGACCCAGCCTCTTCTTCTATAACCATTGTTATATACATATATAAATGAAGTAATCTATAAAATACAACCTGATGAGTCTGTCTTGTGTTGCCTGCTTGCACAAATTTGAGTAAAATATACTTTTTGTCATATTTTTACTGAGAAATCCAAGCCAAGATATTGCTCCATTCATTTGAAAAGGAATTTTGCCTCCTAGTGTAAAATAATTTACTTTGGATGACCTTTTCCAGGTGTATATTGTCATTAAAGAACACAGACCGTCCACCAGTGTTCTCTTTTAACATAGACATATGACCTCACATAACACAGGAAAACCCCAGCATCCCAAAGGGCATCTGGAATGGAGATATATATCCTGGTGGCAGGGCACATATTTCTTTCTACTTCTGCCTCGGAGGCATTTAGTGGCTTATTGCTAACAAACAGAATACAAAAGAAGTGAAGGAAAGTCTTCTGATATGCAAAGTGCCTCCAGCACCCCCAAACTTCAGAATGGGGCCCTCCCTCTCTGTAGAAATGGGGATTTCACAGCTGTAGTCAGTTACACTGGAGGCATACTGAATGTTAGAGTGGGCTCTAATCCAGGGCTGTTGCTCTTCTAAGAAGGGAAAGCAGGCATGCTTTAAGAAGATAGCCATGTGGAGATGGAGAAGTAAGTTGAAATGATACACCTCATTGCCAAGCATTTAAGGATTCTTGAAGCTAGCTGAAGCTAGGAAGAGACACAGAAGGATTCCTTCCTTAGTGACTTCAGGGAGAGCCATGTTTAGACCTTAATGCTGAACTTCATGCCCTCAAAAGTGTGAGCAAATACATACTGCTTAAGTCACCAGTGGTGTGGGACGATTGTCTATATTCTGTCAATTATGTTTTAAATAAACACTGATTGGCCAGTAGCCAGGCAGGAAGTATAGGCAGGATAACCAGACAGGAAGTAGAGGCAGGTCAATAAGTGCTGCGGGAGCTCCTTCTGCTCCTTCAGCCAATAGCCGCTGAGATACCAGTCCACTGGGGTGTGGTCTCTTACTCTTTAAAAATCAGCAGCGGCCCTCTGCTTGCTCTCTTGCTCCAGTGACTAGACTCCTTTCCTAGCTGTCTTGTAGGATGGTGTTCCATAAGTTTTTTCCCCTCAAATAAATAACCCTTTGAATCCAAACTGGTGTGGGATTGTTTCGTGCTTTAAATGAGAACAGGAAAATTCTGAGAAGGAGGAAGCCCATTCCTCCCCATTCCTGTCCCAATCACGGAAGAAGGAAGATGTGATTGCTCCACTGAAAAATGTACCAAGCCATGTGGCTAACATAGATAAAAATAATGGGTTAATATAAGTTATAAGAGTTAATAAGAAGCCTGAGCTAATGGGCCAATCAGTTCATCATTAATATAGACCTCTGTGTGATTTCTTTGGGGCTAAATGGCCGTGGAACCTGGTGGAAGGACAGAAACCAGGCAGGACAGAAACCCCACCAACACACCAGTTTGTGGTACTTCGAACTGGAAGCCCAGAACCAATGTATGACATGCTTCTGAAACTATGTTGTAAGGTCACTGCATTTTTCTCCCGTCATTCTCTCAGATGTCTTTTTCTAGGAGAAGGCTGTCCTATCCTGTTAGGAGGGTACTCAGTTTATAGGGAGGCCCTACATCTTGAACACGGCTTTCTGATCCCATTTAAGATTATCACATGACTCTGGCTCCACAAGCAAGAATATCCCATGTCACAGCTCCTCAAAGAGAAGATGTCACATGACGACAGCCTTGCTCATATGCTGATCACCCTACTTGAGAAACTCTGAACCAGAATTCCAATTAAGCCGCTTCCAAATTCCTGACCCATGGGGTCTGTGTGGTGATAAATATTCATTGCTTAAACCTTTGAGCTTTGACATGACTTTCTACAATAATAAACACTAAATACAATCTCCTTTGTTCCTTAGACCCAATTTTCCAAACTCCTAAGTTCTTGAAGATTCAATTACATTAAGACCCTGAGAGCTGAACAGTGAATTCTTCTCCCAAGGCTCTGATAACTCTTGATAACTTTATTCCTACTCCTTATCTACCTCCTATCTGTGACAGATTCAAAAGTGGGCTTCTTTCTTTCATGGGGCTCATATTCATAAAGGGCCGTTACCTCTTAGATGTAAAGATTCTAAATAAAGAGCAATAGTCACTCTCACAAATGAGATTTATTGAGATTTTTACTCTGGATATTTTCAAAATGATCTGAGACTTCTCAGACCCCACAGAGATGCTCAGGGAGCTGAGCCCCAGGCTTGGAATTCTACCCAGTGAACTTTAGAGGATGCTCAAGGGATCATCTCTGTGTGCACCTGCTCCATGGCTTCCTGGTACTTTTGAAGCTCCATGCAGTGGTTGTTCTCATAGCTGCAGAAGTGAGGATAGTAAAGAGGGTGACTATTCTGGAGAGTGGAGAAGTAGGAACAAGTCAGATGTTTACAGAGTCAGCACTGGACAATGCTTAATTAACACAGATGTGTCAGGTATCTTCTGTGTGCTGTATACAGTATGCTAGGTCCTCAGTGGGCACAAAGGATATGATAAAGGCTGAACATCTTCCATCAGCAAGATCCCAAACTCCATATAATAAGGACACTACTGTAAATACACACAAAGTGAAAAAGGAGCCCAGAGGAGATTTATGAGATTGTCAAGTATATACCTTTTGAAATTTTAGAATCTGTTTGCTTTTCAGGCTTGATCACTATTAGAACTTGTACAGAAAGCACAGTCAACATAACAGTTACAGTTGTTTGGTGTTGGAGAAGAAGGAGATCAAACAGATCAGGAGAAACAAATCCACTTCTGTGGCAAGCTCAGTACTGTGGAGTCCTGTCACTTGGCTGAATGGGCAAGGACTGATGACTATATGAGCATAGGAATTCTGATCTGGGACCACTGATGATCAGACAAGGTGCTGGTAGGTGTTTATAAGTATTAGCTCATTCAGTTCTCATTCTATCCTTAGGAGGAGAGTACTATTATTCTCTCCATCTTAAGAATAAGAGATTGAAACAAGAGTGGGATTCAAACTAGGCATGTTGGCTCCAGCTGATGCTCCTCTACATTCATCTCTCCATAGTATAAGCCATCAACAAAGACACCTCACTATTTACTACAGAATATTTGCAGTTTTGATTTAAAGGGAAGGCATAAGGCAGCATTTCAATCTCTTTGAGAAAATCACGTGGGTCTAATGCTGGTGAACTTAGTATATAATACTATACTGCTGATGTGTGTCTATGACTATGTCTATTCCTTTAAACAAAGAAACTGTAGAAGGCAGATTCAGCTGCTATTTTGATCATGTCCTAGTATGGTTGAGAAGTTCAAAATTGTCCTAGATCAATTCATCACTGTTCATATTTTAAGTCTAAATACATTTTGGAATGTACTAACATGGGAGTGATTATTATGGTGGCTGGGAAAGCTGGTTAGATGTTAGGTGGGAAACAATATGTTGTTTGTGTTAAATGACAAGCCTGAGATTATTCTTTTAGACTTGATAAACCATGTAGGGAATCTCCACAGCTTCTTGTATATCTACTCCAAATAAATATGGCTAAAGAAAAGAAATTTTGAGTCTTATGCTAGCTGTTGTGCTGGCTTGTTTCATGTTACCTTGATATAAACTTGAGTCACCTGGAGAGAGGGACTCTCATTTGAGAAAATTTCCCCACAAGATTGGCTTATAGTCAACTCTGTGGTGTATATTCTTAAGGCTAGATGTGGGTGGAGCTAGCTCATGGGGGTGGTACCACCCCTTGGAAAGGTGAGCTTGGGTTGTTTAATAAAGTTGACTGAGCAAGCTCCCTGGAACAAGTCTCCAAGCAGCATTCCTCCATGGCGTTTTCCTCAGTTCCTGCCCTGTCTTCTCTCAGTGATAGATTGTTAGATAGAAGTGTAAGATGAAACTCTTTCTTCCCCAAACTGTCTTCGGTCATGGTGCTTTATTACAGCAATAGAAACCTTAATTAAGACAGCTAGGTTGCACTAACTCTTCTCATTGAAAAATAATTTTATTCTGCATGCATGTGTGTGTGTATGTATGTGTGTGTGTGTGAGAGAGAGAGACAGAGAGACAGGGAGATAGGGAGATAGAGGAAGAGACACAGAGACACATACAGAGGTGAGTACATGTTTGTGTGAATGTGTGTATAAGTGCATGTGGGGACATGTGGGGACATGTGCAGGTAGTGTTTATGTACATTTTTATACATGTATAAAGACTGAGGAAGTTATTGGATTGAGACGGGATCTCCCCTGACCCTGGAGCTCCATTTTTTTCCTGAAATCCCTGAAATCCTCATGATTCTGCAATTCCCACCATACCTCTAGGCGTATAGGCACACCCAACTTGTAACATGAATATTGGGATTTGAACTTGGGTTCACATGATTATGCAGCAATTGCTCTTAACCACTGAACCATTTCTCTTGTCCCACTCTTCCCTTCATTAAATTTTAAAAAGTTATTACTTTATGTGTATGGGCGTTTTGCCTGCACGCATGTCTGTGTACCACAGATGCCTGAAAAGGTACTGGATCTCCTGGAGTTGGAGTTACAGGTGGTTTCAAGTTACTATGTGGGTGCTGGGAATTGAACCTGAGTCCTCTGAAAGAGCAACCAATGCTCTTAACTGCTGAGCCATCTCTCCAGGCCCCACCCTTCATTTCTTAAACCATCTCGACAAGTAACTTTGCAAGTAGTAGAATTCTAAACTTCTCCAAGAACCTGACAATGAAGACTGCAATCTTTCTTAAGGGAAAACAGCTTCTCTCCCTTGTCACTGGTTTGAAGTTTCTCTCATTGTAGGAGGCACAGCACCATTTGATAGGTTGGAGGTGGCAGATGTAAATATTTAGAGATATGCATAGTGCTCAAATCTTTTTGTGCCCATCATTGCAGCATACCATTAAGTAGAATTCCTGCCTTTTCTCAACGTCATGACCACTTGGCATAGAATAATAATGTGTTTTTTACTATCCCAAAATGCACTTTTTAAAATTTCACATTACAGAATCTCTGAAGTTGGGATATATCTTAGAGTTACTAGCACCTTAAAATTGCTGTTATCTTGGTGGCACAGGGACCTGAAACAAAACCCTGCTGCTGATAATGGCTAGAATGTAGAATTTGCTGGAACACAGAGTTTGTGTAGCATGCTGGTGTAAATGCATGAGAGTGCTTCTGGGCTGGAGGCAGTTGTCTGGTGACCCCCACAGACCTAGGTTTAGGCAGCATCTTTTGGGGTTTGAGAAACTCAATGCCTAGGACACATCTGTGATCCATTTGTGATACCCAGGCAGTCAGTGTTGCCTCCTCATATTTAGCCACTCTATCTGTGAGCCTTCCTGAGGATAGGCTTATGTGAGCTTTCCATGATTTTTTATACACAAAGTACATTTCATATAACATGACACCCAAAATTTTTATTATTCGTGTTGGCTTTACAGAGTCAGGGCTAAGTGAGTGCAAAGGAGAGAAATCTATCTCGGATGCAAAATTTAATGTGTGTCAGGATTTCAGTGATAGAAATAAAGAGTGTTTTGATGCATTTCCTTTTAAAAAATCAAGGCTAATGCAAAACAGGAAAGAAAAAATAAAAATTTTAAACAAAGATGAGCTAAGACTTTTCATCTTATTGCCATATGCTAATCTTGGCTTTGTTAGTTCCTGGCTTGATTATTTAAAATATTGCATTAAAAATACTGCTTAACTTGATTGCTAAGGTTTTTGATATCCTTTTAAATCTGACTCTTGAGGCTGGTGCCTGACTCCCATTTTCCTGCCTGCCTTCCTTTGTGACAAAGGACTGATTATTCCTAACGGTGCCCAAATTGCCTTGATATTGCCTAGCCTTTCTCCCATACATTCATATATCAAACCTCTGATTTATGGTGAGTACGATGCCTTACACTGATGATATACAGATGACAAAGTACAGCACTGGACTGTGGGGACCACAGATATGCAAATAAATGTGTGTAATATTTTGTTTAGGTATGCTATAAATCTACCCATTATTGATTCATTTCAAAACGTTTAAGGAGTGCCTCTTCTGTGTATGTCATAGACAATTGGAAATGTGAGAAGGGAAATTTACATCTCTTTGTGTTAATATTTCCTTTCAAAGCATTCATTTACAGTAGCCTCATGGGATAGTCTTATGTATAGAAGGAGGTAACATGAAATCCTTTTGTAACTCAAAAATTACCGTGTCTAGTGCAAATGTAGCACCCAGTGTAATCCTCAACACACAGGGTCCATTCAGTAAATAAATGTTTATCCAGTGATTGTTCAAATGAATGAACTCCTCCAAGTAAGGAGATGGCAGTGTTGCCCTTGGCTCACCTGGATCTCTTTGTAAGCCCTGGATACTGGTGGGTTTAGCTTCTCAATGGCTCCACTGCTCATCAGCTGTGTGACCTTAGCCAAGTTCTTTTAATCTTCCTGCAACTATTCCTTTAATAAGGTCAAACTCACTGGATGTATAGATCTTGAGCATGATTGTAAATCTTCAAAGTGCTTCACAAGTCTGGCTTATACCAGGTATTTGGCAGATGCGCATGTCTTTCTTTTCCATCTTGCTTTGATGAAACTACAGGTCAGGAAGCCTGAGTTAACTCCAGGTGAAGAAAACAATAGAGGTAAGGGCCATGATATTTTACAGCTGTTTTCATGCCAAGAGCTCTGACCACACAAAGAACCAGACCACTTCACTTCTTTGCATCAACATCCCATAACCAACTCGGGTATGGGATTTGAATAATTCAACTCCATTTTTTGAAACACACATAGAGATGGATGGGCTTCTCTAGGAAAGAGGCCAAAGTGGCATCTTTAATGATAGCTTCCTAAAGAAATGCATCAAGGACAAGAGGAACACACATATCACAAGCAAGGGGGACTCAAATGCTACAGCAGGGATGCAAATTGGGGCTGTGGCATGAAAACAAAAGTTAAGCCATAAAATGTCATTTCACATGCAATTTAAGAGAGATCTATGTGAAATAAACTTTAGAAAGCTGTTCACATATATCAGCACATTACAGGTGCCTAGTGAAACATTTCTATGAAAATATATAGTGCAGGATATGAATAAATCTGTTCTGAGTTTTATGGTTCCATATACCGAATCATAATGTATATAAAATAGAGGAACATAGAGAACTAGTTCACTGTTTGAACCCATGCTGGTTAAATGAACTTGGTAGCATCCATTAAATTTATATAGCATCAACAAATAGAGTTTACACATAAGGACACAAGCAGCCAAGACGACAGGCCAGGTTGCATTCATTTTCATTGGGTAGCTAACAAATGAGGAGGAGCTCAAGCCTTCTTGCATACTCTAACAAGTTCTCTGAAATTCTTCGAGGTAGGTGCTACTTGCCCTGCTTCATGGAAGAGTGAGTTGAGATCCATGGAGGGTGAGACACCCCTGAGGAGCCTCGTGAAATCAAGGGCTTCATGCACCACTGTGCCCTCAGCTCTCAGAACAGTGCTGGCCTTAGAAAATTCTAGAGAAATACCAACTTGGCTGGTGGGTGGAGATGGCAAACCCAGGTTCCTCTGAACATTTCCCATCAGATGCTCTCCCCATAGGGTGCTTTGCAGTCATGGGATGAAACAGCTCATTTGTGCAGAAGAGGGTGGTTCCTGGTTGAAGAGTGAGTATCATCATTTCTGAGAGGAAGGATTATGATGGTCACATAAGAAATCCCACAGGTAAGAAGCAAGCTTTGCTTTGTTCCTTGACTCCACTTCCAAACAGAATGCACTAAGTTTCTCTTTTTTTTGTTCTCACATAGCAGTCTGTGAAGAACAAAAGACCCTGAATGTCCAAAGCCATTCTGAGAAAAAAAACCCAACAATGCTAGGATTGTCAAATACCCAAATTCAAAATTTACCATAGAGCCATGAAAACCAAGCCAGCATGGTCCTGACACAGAAACAGACACGAAGAGCAGTGGATCGTGACAGAAGTCTACCTGACATTCATGAAGTTGAGATACATGGGACCACCTGCCTCCCATGTTTGGGGCAGCAATATTCACTATAGACAACAATGAGGTCAGCCTAGACGTCCATTACAGATGAACAGATACAGAGAATCTGGTATATACACCAAGAAGTAATATTCAGAATAAAGAATGAGATCATTTCATCTTCTAGAAAATGGATAGAACTAGATGCTGTCAAGTCAAATGAAGTAAAGCCATCACCAAAAGATGGGTATCACATGATTTCTCTCATATGTGGAAATTGGAAGGAAAAAGCTGAGCTGAACGCAACTGAAGGGGATGACTAGGGAAGGGAAGAGACCTGGAGGAAGCGGGGAAAGAGGAGAGAATAATGGAGAGGGTTAGGAGGGCAGACACTATGCACGTAATGAATACACAAATGTTCAAATGCCACAGTAAAACCCATTAATATGTACAATTAATGAGTATGAATAATACAGTAAAAACTACTGAAAAGAGTTTATGACATCATTTTACCACTTTGATGTTTAAATTAAGTTTTAAGGTAGTATACAGACTAACATCACTGTACTTTGCTCTTCTTCATTCCATTGGTCCCTTACCTGCTCCCTTTCCCTGCCTCTTTCTTTTTCCTGCTTCTCCTCTCTTCTCACCCTTCCCTTGCTGGTCCTCTTCCTCCTCATTTTACCTTTTTTTTTTTAAAAATATGTACTAAAGCAACTTACTTTAGGGTCAGTTTTCAGATTAGACTGGAATCTGTATCTGTATCAAAATATCTAGCTCTCTATCCATCATGTATGTATGTATTTATGTGTGTATGTATATATGTATGTGTGTATGTATCTATCTTCATCATCATCATCTATATCTATCAACTATTATCTTTCTATTTATCTATCTACAGATGTGTGTGAGTATACCTGTGTGTGCATTCAAATGTGTGTATGTGTGTGTGTGTGTGCAGGTCCACAGTTGATGCTGGTTGTCTTTGATCATTTTACACTTTACTTATTGAGGTAGCATCTCTCAGAGAATCAACTTAGCTTGCCTTGTGGATACACCGTGTTTGCCTCATTAAACTAGGATTACATGCAGCCCTGATGCCTGCTTGACTTTTGAATGGATTCTTGGAATCCAACCTCCTGTACTAATGTTTGAATAGTGCTTTATTCACTGAGTGATCTTCCCAGCTTATACTGGAAACTTCTAGAGGTCTAGAACTAAAACCACTCATCCACCGGGGATTACCTTTTACCCAGTATTGGACAAATACTGGGTCATCAATAAGTATTTGTTGAACTATTAAGAACCAGCTGTAGATAAAGAAAGTCTTGAGTCTCTGTGGCCATGTCTACTCATGTCTGCTTCAAACACATGGAAATTTGAACCAAATACCTCTGAAGTTCTTTTACTTCAAAGGTTCAGATTTTACTAAACTTTGCCGCCCCAACTTTTTAAAAAAAAATATTGATTTTTTTATTGAGCTCTACATTTTTCTCTGCTCCCCTTACTGCCTCTCCCCTTCCCTTCAACCCTCTCCCAAGGTCCCCATGCTCCCAATTTACTCAGGAGATCTTGTCTTTTTCTACTTCCCATGTAGATTAGATATATGTATGTCTCTCTTAGGGTCCTCGTTGTTGTCTAGGTTCTCTGGGATTGTGGTTTGTAGGCTGGCTTTCTTTGCTTTATGTTTAAAAACCACCTATGAGTGAGTACATGTGGCACAGGAGACCACTTCCTAAATAGAACCCCAGCAGCACAGACACTGAGAGAAACAATTAATAAATGGGACCTTCTGAAACTGAGAAGCTTCTGGAAAGCAAAGGACACAGTCAACAAGACAAAACAGCAGCCTATAGAATGGGAAAAGATCTTCACTAACCCCACATCAGACAGAGGTCTGATCTCCAAAATATACAAAGAACTCAAGAAATTGGTCATTCAAAGAACAAATAAGCCACCCCAACTCTTAGTCTCATCTCAATCCTCTTATTTTGAGAGAAATTAAAGAAAATCTTCCTATCTGGCTGTCAGTCAGAAACCCCCACACAAAACACTCGTATTTGAAAAGATTTTTAAAAATCTGCTATGTTTTTTGGGACCATACAATTATTAAAAGAAACACAAATGTGAGACCATCTATCCAGGACCAGTAAAATGAAGCTCTGAAGCTAATGTAGAGTCTGAGTTTGAGTCCAGGTCACACAGCTTGTGTTGTCACATGTAGTCCTTGTTTATCCACAGCTGTGAGGCTGCATGTACATGGGTAGAATGCTAACTATATGACCACAGTCCAACTCTGTTCAGTCAGATCCAGCTTTAGTGATTTAGAGAGAGGAGGTGGAGACTGCCAGCGATCTTCACACTCTAAAAGCGAGTGGATGTGATCAACTCCAACAGTCACTGAAATTTCAAGGTGACGATAATGAATTTCCAGAATAACAGATTCAGAAAGGTTAGGTGTTTTGCTCAAAGTCACAGAGCTAGGATTTCAGTCTAGTTCTGAGTCAAATTCTGTGTGTAATAAGTAGTTGGTGTCTGGTATCATAAGGATCTAGATTTAAATTCTAGATCTGCCTCCCAAGAGTTATACTGCAATGGAAAATCTATTTATCCATAAGCCTCAGATGGATCATGAGAGTCACCACATGCAAACTGAGAAAGGTCTACCCTCCTGAGAGTGACTGTGTTCAGTGAGGTGGGGAAGCTACTTCTTTTAGCACAATGCCACAAAGTAGGTGCTCAGTCAAGTTCACCTCTTTGTTAGTATTTTCCAAATTTGATGCTTTTGTATCATGCTACTTACCCAAGTGTATATTGTCTATTCTCTTAATTCTTAGGAGAACAAAATTATAAAAGAAACTCAGAAATTGCTAGGTAGAGAGCAAAATGATAAATCCTGTGTTTATCTCTTTATACTCGAAGTCTCAACACTGCAGGTTTCTTTGCTTACAGGTGGACAGGACTGGTCAATGAGGCATGATCTAGAGTTGGTTGCTGTCCCTGGACTGGTGGGTAGCACCACTCTGTGACTGATATCTCTGGCTGCCTGAGGTGTCTTTAAGTAGATGTGGACTATCTTCCCTGGAAGACCACTACTCCCCAAGTCCAAGAGAAGTTCTCCACACCAACAAATTCTTTGTATCCATGCTTCCCTGCTTTGGGTGACTTGGTGAACGAACCTGTTTTCTGATTCAGTCCCTGTACTGCTCTTGCACAGACTTAAGATCTTTGCTTTCTAGACTCTTGCACTTGTCTAAGGGAGGTTCCTTCTTTCATTATTCTGAATGAATGCTTGCCCAGTTGACCAGCATAATAGTTTTTTCCTAAAGAGGTAACTCTGGCTTGTCTGTAATGTAGAATGAGAATCTGCGACACAGGCAAATGAATTTACCTAACACGGGGAGGCAGCAGCTTCACTCTCATAGGTGTTGCAGTTTTCCCAGGTGTTGCAAATTTCTGCTTACACAGGAGACACAGAATTATCCCAGGCATTGCAATGCCATAGTACAGTTTTGACTGGGGCATATTCTTTCAGTGAAGAATAAAATGCATTCTGCATGGGGACCATGTGAAAATAAAAACTTCTTGGATTTATTAGTAGTGTAATGCATGTTTTCAGGGGCTAGCCCCATGAGCAGCTTGCTTTGTCTGGGAAGTCTAGACAAGTAGGGATAGCCAAGGAGTAATTTCCGAACACCTTCAGTCTCTGAGGAAGGCAAACCATCTTTCTAGACCTTGGAGGGTTGGGGCCACTGAGATTGTGGTTGTCTTCCTGCTCCTTTGTAAGAAGGCATATTATCTAGGTGCTGCACATGCCTTTGGGCACATGACTTTTGATTTGGTAGAAGGACGAATGGGATTGAAAGTGGAGGGGAAACTAGATATCAGCAAACTAGAGATCAGCGTGGTCACTCATTGCCCCCAGTTGGTGCACACTGGGTCAGGGTTCCCAGGGCTCTGTGTGGCTCCTCTTACCATCACAACTGCTGTATGACATTGTGAGAGGAGGAAATGGAAGCAGAGAGAAGTCCTGCAACTGCCTGGGTCTCATTCTGGTCTGCATTCATGTGACGTCTGTCGTATTGCTTGCGTGGAAAGAGGGGACAGCGAGAGCAAATTTTGGTGAGCAGAAGTGGAAAGATCATCAGCTTCTGCTTAAAGTCACCCTGAATAAGAATATAACTGCATCCTCTGTTATATGGCTTTAGCAACATTGCTATACCTTCATCTCCTCAACTACCAAACAGGGAACACAGCCAACCTGAGAAACTGCTTATGAAGAGGGGAGAGAATAATTAGCTCAACTGGCCAAGCCCACAGAGCCTGACTCATAACAGGAACTCAATGGAAGGTGTTGTTTACTCTTCTACTAGAAATCCCCCTGTATGATTTGAATTATCATAACATTTAAAAATCCACTATAGTTAGATTATACATACCGTTAATTTTTTATTGTTGAAGATCAAACTATTCAAACCACACACAGGTATGTCTGCGTTAATGATGTTAATTCCAAAATATAGTGTGGTCTACCTACATACAAAAAAGAAATCTAAAAGCATCTAGGGTCCCCTTCCTTACCACCCTGTCAAAGGCGAGAAAGGAAATAAATAAGAACAGAATTGGTATGTGGACCACTCAGGACACAGTGGATTTGATCTGGGCTAGCCTTCTTCTGGGAGGTAATACATGCAAGTGCAATTGAGTGCTGGCTGCTTGGTTTTTCATTAATAGAGCTATGGAGTTTAATAATGTTAAAACCTGCTGCCATCTTGAGTAAAAAGAGGTGATAGCAAAATGATTAATTCCTTAAACAGATCGTTAAAATAACAAAATTTGAACTCTATGGGTAAATAGTGAATGAGAAGAGGCAGCGAGTACAGGAAACAGCTGGACAAACTGAACCTGAAGACCGCTTGCTGGTGTCTCTTCCCTCCCTAATTATCTCAAGGGCATGGGCTGCTGCATTCACCTGTGGACCCATTTCTCCCATTCACCTGTGAAAGGATGGAGGAGGGACGTGTAAGGTACTTCTAGCTCAGAATAAGTAGAGGCCCCTTGGGCATGTGTGAGGGTTAGGCTAAAGATGACAGCAGAAGACTATACCATCTAGTTCCCCAGGAATCCCCAGCCCTGTCTGAACAGTCCTGGCCCTTTCCTGCCAGAGCTCTCTACCTGCAGGTGGAGCAACATATTTTTAAAACCTGTTTTCTTAGAGCATATCAAGTCTAATGTTTTAGGGCATTGCATTTAATCCCTTACACTAGCACTGGCTCTAGTAGAAACTTTGCAATCCAAACCCCTCGCTTGTTTTCTGATGTGACTCTAGTTGTCGGTGGGGTCCTCCATATGCAAATAGGTAAGGGAGACTTTTCAGTAAAACAGCGACAGCAGCTCCCCAGTTCTCTGAATGCTTTACCTGAGACCACGAGGAGTCTAGAAACACTTAATATAAAAGGACAGATAGCTATAAAGTAAGTGGTCACTAAGGAGCACGAAAAGAATACCGTGACACACAAATCGCAAATCAACAGCTAAGAAGCTAAGAACAACGATCGGGCAGCGTGAATATTAAACCAGCTCCAAGCAACACCTACTGACTGGGGAGGGAAGCAAAGCTGAGTATATCACAACTCCCATTTCCAGAGGCTCCGCCCATTCTCATGGGGCAGTGCAGAAGATCCACAGGCTGCCTATGTGATGGGTGTAAGTACAGGCACAATGGGTGATTAAGTCCAAGGAACTTGAAACTGGGGCTTGTAAAAATGCCCTAGAGGTTGGGAAGGTGAGATGAATTTGAGCAGGCAGATAAAATAGCTCAACATCTGGAGAAAGAAACTGGAATTTTAAGTGTCTGGGTTGGCATAGCAAAGTCCACAGTTCAGGACAATAACTCAGATTGTGTGGAGGCTGGACCATGGCTTGCGCTTGCGTGTTGTAGTAGACAGAGGCAGAGCGATTGATTTTATTGACTATTCAGTGTGGAGTTACCACACATTGTTTTTCTGGAGGGGAGTCACATTTGGGGACATAAAAGCTTCAAAGAATTATTATATTCCTAATGAACTGAAATCACTGCTTTATATCTGTAGTCCATGCTAATATTGGCTACCACTGCCCAAGTGCCTGCTGTCACCACGATCTCCAACTGTGATGTCATTCACCCTCATCACATCTCTCTTAAAGGGGCAGAGTCATGCTCTTCTAAGTTGGGTGCATCAAGGTTCTAAGGCTTGATGTACTGTCAGAGCGAGGACTAAAGAAATGGCCAAGGGATTCAAAAAGCTGCTTTTCTCCCTCATATAGTACTATGGCTTTACTCTGCACTGCTCATTTTATCAGTCTAGAACAGGGCCCATATTTAAGCACCATTGCTGTGGGTTGGCTCTTGTTCATTCTCAGGTGCTCCAGCACCACACCAGGCATGCTAGACAGTAAGCCCCTGCAGAAGATCTCTGACCAATCTTCCTGCCATGCCATGGCCGGGTGCTCTGCATCTTGCTCTCTTTATTTTTAGCTGCAAACCACTATTACATTTGGAGGAAGAGAAAATATCCTAACATCTTATTCCTATAGCCATCTTCATATGAAAATGCCCCACATCTGCCCAGCCTGTCTTTACAATCTGAATGGTATCAGTGACAGTAGGTGATACAGGCTCAGGATTCTGTTTTCACCGTGTTAGGATTTCCTCTACTGTCTGCAGGAAAGGCAGCACCAGAGCCCTCTCTCTGACTCTGCGATAATGTCTCCCCTTAGGAAATACGCATTTTTAGAACAGTCAGGGTTGATATGAGAAGGGAAACTCCATGCTTTCTCTTTAGCCCCAGTCATGCTGCCTTTCTTTGGGAGAGGCTTGCCCGAGATCAAGGAAGAAGAGCTGGGCAACTTGTACACTTGAGGTCGGCAACTTTAACTATTTATATAGGAATTGGGAGGTGGAGGAGGAAGGGATTATCAGACGCTTCTCTGAGAACCTTCATTAGGGATGCAAACCTCATGCCTTCCTGGATTCTGGGTGGGCACCTGGAATATTCTGCCTGCAGTTTTCATTGAGGAAGAGTAAAAGTAAAGAATACCGTACACTCCACTTTCAGGAGCAAGAGTAAAGAGACATGGGGAGCAAAAGAAGAAAAGTGAGCAGAGGATGTGTACGTTCTACACTGAGAAGTCATGGGGACAGTTCACCCGGTGCTCTGACTCTGGTTTCCTATAGCCAGTCCCATGAGGAGAATGAGGAAAATATGACCATGCAGAGATGAGACTTCGCCATGGCCTCCCCCCTCCACCAGTTCTCAGTCTTTTCCTGAGCAGGTTTCAAGCTAGAACACTCAGCTGCCATATAATGGCCCAGTTCAGGCTGCAAATGTTAGCCATTATGCATTCTCCAACAGGGTCTATAAAAGTTGTTTACAAGGGCAAAGCCTGAGCCCTGAGAGCTAGCTTTTAGAGTGCCTTCTACCTTGCCATATTTTAATTCTTTGAACCTGCAGCAACAATTACATTTTTATAACTGCTAGCAGAAGAAGTTATTAAAACACTTGGCTCCAATGTGCCTTGGTCCCTGCCTCTGCTGGAATGCTGTAAATTGTTATGACTTGCACATTTGTGCAAACCCACTGAGAAAAACATCATCTTGAAATCAGTCCAGTGGCTAGTGAAAAGAAGCTGCTGGCACATTTCAAATTTAGGCCATGGGATGGTAACTGAGAGGACGGATGCGGGAGTTCCAGGGATGAGGCGTGAATCCTATCACTGTCTCTGGATTCTTGTGTGAGTAGGTAACAGCCTCTCAAAGTTTCATTATGCCCATCTGCAAAGTGGGGACCCAAAATGAGCACTCAGTAGAAGCCAGTTATTACCATAATTGTTGAATTGACATTGTTTTATCTTCCGTCTCAAGAGAGGGTTCTTGAATCTGTGGCAGAATGGAATTGCATGACCATCTCTGTATGAGAAAATGATGTGGCCATTTTCTTCAGAACACTGGTAACAGATAGTGGCCTGTTACTTTGTCCTTCAGAGGTCCATTCTAGGGCCCTTTCCTATCCCCTCTGTGAAAGCAAGAAGGCAGGCCCATAGTTGTCACATAGTGGACTAGTGTGTCAGTATCTCTTCAGTCACTGTGTTGTCAATGTTTTCCCTCATGCACTAATCAACTGGCCTGCAGAGGTTACCATGATTGTAGTCTTGGCTGGGATTGGGAATAAATTTAGGAAACACAGCTATGCAACAAGACACAGAAAGCCTTTACATATTGCAAGTCCTCACCTGAAAACTGGTGTTAAGGAAGTCTCCAACTGCATCAGATGTGACTGTACATGCCTGAAAATTCAGCGTTTATAAGGCTGAAGTAGGCAAGTCAACTGGAGTTCAAGGCTAGCCTGGGCTACGCCAGTGAGTTCCAGGACTATAACATGAGACCTGTCTCAAACAAACACCACAAATAACAATGACAAAATAAACAGTATCACCAGTTGACTCACCGCATAAGTCCTCTGAGCTCCAGTTTCTTCATTTGTAAACAGAAATAGTATTTTTGCACAGAGAGTCTGTGAGCTCTCAAAGATAGCACAAAGAGATCTTATACAATTTAAAGAGCTTCCTAAATGTCACTCATTGGTGTGGGGAGATGGAGCCATTGGTATCTGATGATTTACTTGCTTTAAGGATTCTGAGGGTTGCCGAGCTTGAGATGTGATGATACATGTAAAACTAATATGTTTCTTAATCAAAGACTAGAGCTGGGAGCTCTGGTTGTATGGGGTACAGCATACAACAGTGAGAACTGATGATCTGTTCATACAGGACCATGCCAGGATCCAGAGATGCAAGCAAGGAAGTGTGCTGCTAGGAAACAGGGGTGAGTTGTTTCTAATTTGTCAGAATTGAACTTCTTTACACGTTTCTTCTTTCTTTACAGATGGATTCCATTTAATCCTTACAGTCTTTCCAGTCACATTCCTGGAAACCCTTCCTCAGCTCTCTTGAGACACTCTGGACTTAGCACTCATCAAGTATTAATTTTTAAATGGTAGATGCTTTTACAGGACCCGACACTGACCCCATGAAATGAGCCCTTCCTATCTGGAAGCATCCAATTACAGAGGGGCTTGAACACAGTTGGATCTTCAATACTCTTTGCTTCACTGATCAGTCCTAAGGCTCTGATGGCAACATTCTCTTGTTTTCTTTCTCTGAAACAGCCAGAAAAAAAAATGAGTTGTTGAAAATCTCACTACAGTGGGGCTAGTAAGAGGTTTTGGGCTTAGGTTGGAGGAAATGGGTGTGCCATTGCACGCTGTAGATCTGCACAGAAGATCACACAGGAAAGAACTGCTGGAAGATGATTGGCTGGTGACCACACTCACTTCTAGAGATCAGTTGAAGGATGCATGCTTTTCCCAGTGGAGCTGTCTTAGTTCTCAGTGACCCTGGATTTGGAGGATCAGCAGCAAGCCTTCTTTACTCTCCTAGACTTTTATCCATGCAACAAAACAGGCTACTTAATGATGAATGTACATATGCCTGTGAGATATACATATATAGTTCAAAGATATATAAATACAGCACAACAGCTATTGATTTCCCTCCCCATTAAAATACCTTTGGGTATATTCAGAATAGATGCTCTGACAGCAGCCATTTTGATAAAATGAGATTGGGGGAAAAAATGAAAAGAGCATGAGCTGGGACTAAGGTGCTGAATTAAGCACTTGATTTACTTCTTATTGTGCAGGTCTCTTACTAAGCCAGTGAAGAAACAGCATCCTTTTAAATATTAATTTAGAGTATCAGTGATGGTACTTGTGAGGCTTTTGTCTTTCAGCTTTACATTCAATTTTTAATGCTTTTTGATGGTGAGGCCAGGACTTACACATTTCTGCTTGGCCAGATGAATACTTGCCCCACTCAGTCAACTGGGAGACTCTAGAGGGAACCTAAGAGGCAGGGGTTGATGGGGAGACTGATACCTTAGTCAATGCTCTGTGTCCGGGCAATGTTATTGGCCTGGCCTATTCACTATGGCACTGGCAGGGTCTTGCTCATCCAGCTTGTTGCTTTTCCAGCATGGCATAAACAGCTCATCATGATCCATCAGAGATAGAGACATAACAACAATAAGGGCTGCTTAGGGGATTGGGTCTATTCAGCCCAGAGATGCCAGCCATGACCAAATGAAATAACCCTTCTCAGATGTTGGCATTTGACTATCCTGACCAATTTTTTTTGATTTAGTTATCTCTTCTTTTTGTTCCCTCTAACCTAGAAGGGATATCTCTCCATTGCTAGCATCACTTCTGTGATACCTTAACATTATTTCCATCTTTGTAGATCCTCTAAAACACTTGGTGCAGCTGCTGCCCAGACATACCTAATATGACTGTCATTGAGAACCAGTAGCATTTCTCATTAATCAGAGACCCAAAAGCTGAAAATACATAGAAGTTGCCCATGCTTCTCAGTTGTACTCCAGTATGTAACCCTAAGCTCATTGCTATACTATCTCTCTTTCCCTCTCCCTGCCCCTGTCTGTCTCACACACACACACTCATGACATGAAAATAGAAGGGAAACTAGTTGTCAAGAGGATGGATATTCTGGGGGTAAGAAGAGGACAGGAGAGGGGCTGAATATGATCAAATTTAATACATGTGTTTAAATATCATAATAAGACTCATTATTTTGCATTATGATGCATATGATAATATAAACTTTCAAAAATTGCTACTAAGGAATAATGAGTGTAGGAGAAATAGTTTTCTCCAAGGAAGAGCCCCTGAAATGGTTATCTAATACCTAATGGTCAGTCTGAAAACATATACATAAAAGTAACAAATGGACTGGTCAGGTTTTATTTATGTATTTAGGATATACATTTATATATACACATTCACACACACATATTTTCACACACACATATACATATACACATATGCATGTATACAAAGAAAAAGAGGCCATGGATTTGAGAGATGGCAATGAGGAACATGGAGAGGTTTAAAGATGAAAAGAGAGGGAGAAATGATGCAACTATATTTTTATTTAAAAAACTTTAAAAAATTACCCTTGTTCATGCTTGTTCGGTCATATACCCAGTATAGGGTTAAAGGGCCAAGGAAAGAAATCCCTGACCCTGTCTTGACCACAAGACTAGGGCCAAAGGTAAAACACCCTGACCCTGACTTGACCTCAAGTCCAAGACCAGGGCCAAGAAACAGAATTCCACCAATTTCTGGTCTTGCCTTAAGATCAAGCCCACAGAATCCTACCAGTCCCTGAGCTTGTCCTGTAGTCTGACCACAGAATTCCATCAATCCTTGAGCTAGCCTCAAGATCAGGCCACTAAAATCCCACCAATCCCAGGCCACCTTGGAAATCTCCACCTCCCCCCCAAGCAACTCTATATAAACTCTGCCTTCTGCTCAGCTCCCTGCTGCTTCTCTACTGAGCAGAGGCAGTCAGTCTCCTGATTTTCTCCTCCAATAAATCTCTTGTGTGAGGTTTGTTGTGTGGTGTGACTTTGTCATATTCCTTGGTTTCAGATTGCCAGGATACCTTTTACTTCAGAGCTGCAACAGTTATACCCAGAGCAATAAGAAATCAAATAAAATACTCATAAGATTGTGACAAAGCATACAATATAATTGTATGTCAATACTATTACTGGCAAGAAAGTAAGTGTGCCATTTTCTACAGAGTTGTTACCAAAAGGGACATCCCAATGTATTTGGAATTCTAGGAAAACAAAATTGTAAATGGTCTTCCTTTTTTTGACTTTAAAAAAAAATTTAGAAGGGAAAGAAAGGCCATTCATTTTAGCCAAAGAGGGCCTGAGGCAATTTCAGTCTGCTTATCTTTGGGGCTAGTCAGTAGATGAGGAATGAGTGGCTTTGCAAGGACTTGGGGATCAAAGACTGATAGAGGGCCAAGTAATTTATGCTCAATATAAACACGAATTTTGTAAATGTGAGAAATATTCAGAGGATTTATTACCTGGGTGTGCAGTGAATTTTCTATCAGATAAAGTGATTAAGTAGGGGTAGGAGTCTAGTCTTAGAGGTGAGGGGCCTTACAGAATGGACAAGAATGATTGTTGAACTTCCTTCCACACTCAGAATATCTATTTTTTCTTTTGCTTTTGGCCCACTTTCCTAAATTCATAGTTTAAAATCACAAAGGTGAAGATAAGGAGGCAAGGAGATGTGTGAGAGAGAAACATGTATGTTGTAAGGAGGCCGCTCGTTGGTTGCGGGCTGCTCAGCAGCTCAGCCCCAAAATAATCACACAGAAACTGCATTAATTAAATCATTGCTTGGCCCATTAGCTCTAGCTTCTTATTGGTTTACTCTTACATATTGATTTAACCCATTTCTATTAATCTGTGTATTGCCACATGGCTGGGTAAAGTTCCATCCCTCTCCAGCAGGGTTACACAGCTTCTCTCTGACTCTTCCTCCTTTCTCCCAGCATTCTGTTTTGTTTTCCCCATCTAGCTCTGTTCCCCCATAGCTCTGCTATAGGTCCAAAACAGTTCCTTTATTAACCAATGATATTCACAGCATACAGAGGGGAATCCCACATCACACATAAACACATACATCATATACACACACATAAACAGAGACAGAGAGAGACAGAGATAGACAGAGATAGACAGAGAGATGAGGGAGTGTAAGATTGGAATGACACCTGTGAAAGATTCCCTCCCATGCTCATCTATTACATTTTAAACCTGTTGAGTTGGAAACAAACCCGGAGAAATAAGTCATGATCACAGATGTGTGGTTTTTCTTTTCTTAAATGAGATGATTTGAGTTAAATTTCTATATGCCAACTTCACATACTATTGTTTCAGAGGCAACTCTCAACAACAAAAAGAAAGAGCATAATAAAAAATTCATGGGAAAAAAACACTGCAATCAATGTAGAATAAGCCTTTGAAAATTAGCCAATTAATTGGGCTTTGCTTTGTTTCCCTCATATCTAGGGACTTAATTTACATAAAAGAAGTTTAATGTGAACAATGAAGGCATACACAGAAAATAAGAGCTGAATAAAAGATCACTTACGTATATGACTAGACACTTCAAAGGCAAAGAGTGAAACGCAAGTCACTAAAGACTACATCCAGAAAGAATTCCAAATTCATGACTTTTTAAAAATGAACTGTGATGGACTCCACAGGTCTAGAAAGAGGTCAATGCAGAGTCATTAAGACCACCCATACAGTCAGCTTTATAAAATAGCCACCCTCTGGTTATTAACAATAATTTCTACCTTAATTCTCTCAGTGATGGAGCCAGGATCAATGAGAATAAAACACACTGGGGTACATTTTCAATTCCTTGAAAGAATATTCAGATGACCTTACATATATAAAGGAGCTGTCACGTATGTAGAAGGGTAATCAATTGCCTACAATGAGGGCTGGTAAGGTTATTCTTTGCTGAGTAACCTAAATCTTTAATAGCTGAGGAGGTTTTCTCCTGCACTAAGACTCTTAGCATACTTTGGTACTATAGGAACTCCTTCAGCCAATAGCCTTTAAAATACCGACCCACTTTGGGCATGGTCTCATGTATTATAAATACCAGTGAAAAGCATATGTGGGCCTCTTGGCTGCTAGACTCAGTTCCAGTTCCCAGCATAAACAGAGGACTGCAGAGCACTATTCTTTCTGTGAGTTTATTCCCAGATAAGTAAACTTTTGTTATACTCCATTATGGGCTATTGTGGAACTCTTTTGTATGCCAACAAATTGGCACCCACTGTCTGGGGGCATGGATCCACTTAAGAGCTAAAAAAGCTTAAGAAAAAAAGAGGACTTCTAGACCCACAAAAATGGGAGCCAAGTGCTGCTTCTTCATAGCCTCATTTTTTCAGATAGGTTCTGTTTGCTGGCTGCGAGCAGAGGCACAACTTCTTTCAAAGTCAGCTTCCTAGTTTATACTGGCATCACAGAATGGCTCTGGCTCTTTCAGGATGTCCTGGTATGGAGCGTTTAAATGGGGTTTGTGAACAGAGTGCTACAAGTTGCTTAATGGTGACATAGACCCACTGTGTCCCTGGAGCTGGGGCTGTGAGCATGGCTCACAGAACTGGTGGTGAACATACCTCCACCATGTTGGACTGGGTGGAGCCAAAAGTCCCAGCCATGGCACTTTGCATTTAAAGAGGTGCTCCTGGTCAGAAAATGATTACAGATATACAATAAAGACAGATTCAGACATAAAAGACCTCTAAATGAGTCACAATTTTGTTTTTAAAATGTACATAGGCTTTGGAGAGAGAAGGAAAAGAGTATAGACAGTTAGAAATAAATAGTTTTAAAACATAAAACAAAATCTTTAAAGAGAGACAGTAAAAGTAATATAAAAAAGTACGGATAGTCATAGACTAAAGGAGTAAAAAAAATAAGCCACATAAAGATGGAATATATACAGAGAGTCTAGAATATATATATATTATTGTATTTTCTTTGCATTTTCTTGACTACTGGGAGACATTTGATTCTGGGAGCTACTAAGTTAAACCAACATAAAAGTATCAGGACTTCAAAATTTGGGTCTAAGTATATGCTGCTTTGGAAAAGAGGTTCTGTTTTTGTTTACACAGAAGATGAGAACCTGTAGATTCCTTCCAGGCTAATGTGGTTTGATGGAACAAGACCTCCCAAAAGGTCTCTGTGAACCCTAAAAATACTTTGTCCAACAAACAGCAGGAAACAGTTTGGAGAAAACAGCATCCAAATCCCCAAAATGATTGTTATAAATGTTTGTTTTCATTTAAAGGGAGTTGATTATAAGTGATTAATGGTTACAGTCAATTTCTCAAAAAAAGAATAAGGGGGATATGATATAGAGATTAGTACTTTGCATTGGTATGGATCTTGGTTATTGATCATATTTCAGATAGATTTTGTTAGACTGTGTATATATATTACTGCTCTTTTTTGTGTTTGTGCAGCTCATTTAAAAATGTAAGATTAATAGGTAGTCATTTATAATAGTCAAACATGTAGTCATATTAGTTAGGTTTTGTAAGATGTACAGAGATATATTTCAGATGGATAGGTATTCTTCAACGACTTCAAAGAACTGTAGAATATGACATTTAAATAACTTAGGAGTCTGTTAATGTGAGACATGATTGCTCCTGGCAGCACTGATCTATTCCAAAGAGAATGTTGGGCACTGAAAACACTCCACTTGGAACTTGTTTTCTTCTTGGCATAGCTGGCCTTTGGGCAAAGGACTGCCCCTGCCTCGACCACTAACAAAATGCATGATGTCCAGACAGGATAAGCAAGATATAAGCAAAAAGACTGACAAACCTTGCCAAAACAGAGTAAGATGGTTTTTCAAATTTTCCTGCCTCTGAAAATGGTCTGTCAGGCCTTAGTCAAAGTTGGTTGCCCCAGTGTTGCAAATAAGACTTTGGGTGATTGCCTAGGTAGCCAGGTGTCTCTGTCATTTCTTGCACCTTTTGGAAGTTGCTTGATTATACTTCCTGTTTGCTCAAGTAATATTATTTCCCTTCTCAGATTTCCCTTCTCAGGTCTTAGATGGAGTTGAAGACTACACACACACACACACACACACACACACACACACACACACACACACACACCACATACACGTATGTGTGTGTGTATATATATATATAAAATAAATAGTCATAATTGCTTTCCTCTCATGACTTAACCAAGCCATTTTTAATATAAGACTTAAATGCCTTATGATAGAATAACTATTGAAAACATTTAGCATATGTTTCTTGTTCATGCTGGTTGTAATTCAAATTTTTAAGTGTATTTTTGCCTCTTCTTTCACCTGGACAATAATTGATATTTGTTCTTATTGTATGTAGTTTTATATTAGGTTTAGAACTCTCTTATTTAGACAAAAGGGGGTGGTGTTGTGGGAACTCCTATATCCAATAGCCTTTAAGATACCAGCTCACTCTGAGTGTGGTCTCATGTACTATAAATGCAGGCAAAAAGCGTATGTGAGCCTTTTGGTTGCTGGATTCAGTCCAGTTCCCAGTGTACACAGAGGACTGCAGATTGCTACTCTTTCTGTGAGTTTATCCCCAGATAGATAAACCTTTGTTTATCCATTCCAGGCTTGGTGTGGGACAAATGTCTATATTCTGTCAATTGTATTTTAAATAAATGCTGATTGGCCAGTAGCCAGGCAGGAAGTATAGGTGGGACAACCAGACATGAAGTAGAGGCAGGTCAAGAAGAACAGGAGAATTCTGGGAAGAAGGAAGCCCATTCTTCTGCAGTCCTGGACCAGCCACAAAAGAAGCAAGATGTGACTGCCTCGCCGAAAAAGGTACTGAGCCATGTGGCTAACACAGATAAGAATAATGGGCTAATAATATAAGTTGTAAGAGTTAATAAGAATCCTGAGCTAATGGGCCAATCAGTTTATAACTAATGTAGACTTCTGTGTGATTTCTTTGGGACTTAATGACTGTGGGAAACGGGCAAGACAGAAACCTCAGTCAGCACAGGCTATTGTGGAAACTCTTTTGTATGCCATCACTTTGGTATCCAGTGCTGTAAGTAAGAGCAAATTACATAAGACTTCATCTTACTCTTCCAGAACCTCCCTAACATTGCAGTTTTGGTAGTTAACAATAATAATTTGTTTTCTGTATAGACCATAAATACAATTCCATATGACCTGGTAAGGGACCTTTCCTGTTCTTTCTTGTGCATGTCTATGTGCCAGGAAAGAGAGAGAAGAAGAAGAGGAGGAGGAGAGAGCTGGAAAATACAGCAGGACTAGCTCCCTTAGAAGATCATTAACCCTAGGTCAAAGGACTTAATCTCATAAGCATATCTAGCACATTATTTCCTGAAAGGTCCATCTCCAAATATAATGAACTTGGGAATGAGGGTATCAGCATGTGAATTGGGCAGAGAAGGGAACACAAGTATTCAGGCAGCACATAACCCAAAATCTGTTACAAAGGGGCAGGAACCTCTAATTGGGTGGTGGTGTCCAAAGTACCCAATCTTTCTAAGCCTCGGACACTTACCTGAAAAAATAGAAGCTTTGGCTCCTTCCATGAAGTGATGTGAGGGGCATATAACTCCACAAACTGTAAGCACACTGCACATAACAAGCAGCTAAGGGACCACTGTTACAAATACCATCAATGCAGGAGGCAAGGAATGATCAGGAAATTGTTCAGTATGTTGCTCTCTCTATCTCCATTACTTTTTGTCTTGCTTTGTTTAACTTCATCTTGAGGTTTGCTTTGCCCAGGTCACATCTGATTATCCCTGTTTATGACTGGTTTATTTGAAGCAGTCTCTTGCTCCCTGTCCCTTGCTTTGCCTTCTGCCCCTGACCCTTAATCTGTTTCTAAAGAGAAGCCCTTCCATAGGTTCTGATCAACTCGTAGGAGATCGAAGTCCATTGTGAGCTCCCACTAGGGAAGAGGGAAGAAGGAAGAAGACAGCCTGTAGACAAGAAGACTACCCCAAAGCACTGTCCCCCGCCTTGCCATTTCTCTGCATCTTATAAAAGGGCTTTATGCCATGAAATCCCCGAGATAGAAGTTTATAATGGAGAATCTCCTTCAGTACAGCTTTGAACAAACATTTTTCTATCCACCAAGCCCTGCTTCCCAGAACGTTGTCTTAACAGAAAGGAGAACAATACAAACACCAGATTCAGGTGGCACAATGAGGCAAATGACACCTGCTTTGCTCTTCAAGACACATCTGTGTGCAAATTGATTTCCCATTGCCCTGACACCATGACTGTTCAAGTCTGCTTACAGACTGAGATGCATGAGGAATTCTCTCTAGAATTAAAGCCAATTTTCACAATAAAAGACACCATTCTTTCAAGACATCTCTCATTCTGACACAAGCCACCCCAATGAGCCAGGGAGACTCCTCTTTTTCTTTTTGATCACCTGCCTGCAAATTTAGCACCTATGCAGATTTTATAATTCACAAGTTTGATGTGAGAAAGAATGGTATCTGTGCTTAGAACACAAATTTAAGCTTCCATCACCCCCACAGATGCAGCACCCATTTGCACAAAGTACTGCAATTGGAAAAGCATTCCCAAGTTTTGGTGTTCAGAGTTTTTACTGGGATTCTATTATGTCTGTCAGATTTTCAAATAATTGGATAGGTGGTCAGCCAATCCAATTTTTCTTCCTTGTGATTAGATTGATATTAGATGGCTCAAAGTCCTAACCCTTTAATGGTACAGTTGGTCTTTCTTGTGAGGTCAGCTCCCAAAGTTGAGTCATCTTGTTAGCATATCTAGGGGCAAGCTAGCAAAAAGCTCATTAGCAAAAACCCTTCAGCTGTGTGTTACTATCATGCTATAGATCTTGAATGTATGTATTACAAAGACTTTGCATAAGTGGGTGGCATTATTCAGAGGTGATGGATAGTTGAAGAAGCATGACCTTGTGGAAACATGTTAAGACATTGGGGAATACTCATCACTGAGAAGATTAATGCCTAATGGCTACCAAGTAGGAGCTAGAGCCAGTGGCCAGCCAAATTCTTTCTTACATGGGGACAGAGATTATGCACCTTGATTGGTTTGTAAAATACTGAAAACTTGGTACGCCATCAGTAAATATCTGCTGAGTTCATAAGAGAGTAAATGACCAAAGTTAAGAAAAAGGTAAGAAAAGGTTAGTGTCTAAATTTCAGAGAAGAAATAGTTAGCAATTGTATCCTTCCCTCCTTCCCTCTCTTCCTCTCCTTTTCTTCTTCCCTTTCCTGATTAGATTTATTCATGGCATAGAAGCCCTCAAATTCTTTGGTCTTTTTCCATCTATAGAACCCTCCCTGCCCTTTTAAACTTTCTTTGAGCTCCCTCCATTATCACCATTCCTTACTATTGTAAAAGAGACTATGAGTTCCTACATAAAGCCGTGCCTTTGCTTTCACACATTTTCAGTTGGAATTTTGCAACTCTGAATGCCGAGGAAGTGAAACAGAAAACATTGTGCAAGAAAAATCCAATTCCTCCCTGAGTGGCAGAGGTGCCTCGATGCATGAGAGCATTCCAACCCTGATGCTCATTCCTCTCCACGTGATATTAATGTCACTTCAGTTGCCACTCCATTACTTATTATTAGTCAAATCAATAAGCAACCTGCAGGCTGGAAACTGACTGCCTGTCAAACTGAAGCATGGAGGTGGAACTGTTAGCTCAAGCTGATATTGCAAGTGTCAAAGGGCATCCTGGTTCTCCAGAGAGGTTTGAAGAGTGAAGTTTGGTTCACCAGACAATCACTGAATGCCCAGTTCCTGTGTCAGATGCTATGCTGGGTGGGGCCGGAGGGACTAGCACTAAGGAGGCATAGTTTTGTCCCTTGGACACAGCATCTAGGAGATGATGGAGGAGAGCAGAAGTAGAATGACCTCTGCCCCAATGCCATCAGGATCTTTAAGTCTGTTTCTGCAGGAGTTAGCATTGCAACCATCCCACTGCAGCCTGATGTTCCTCATTGTAATTCCCTGGCTCATTTTTCCTGTGCCTTCACTGGCACCTGATACGCTATATAAGTGATCTATTTGTTGATTTGTTATCTCTTCCCACTCAGATGTCAGCAAGGAACTTTTGTGTAGTTTTGTTCACAGTTGCATCTCTAATGCCTTGATCTATGACTAGAATATAGTAGATGTTCAAAAAATTCTTTTTAATGAATTATTGAATGAATCTACTAAATAGGGCTTTTTCCTCACCCAACTGTCTAAGACACTTAACTGGTAGTGGAAAATATAATTAAAGTTGTGTTTGTGGTAAGATGATCCCTCTAGAGTGGACTGAACATACTCCCTAAGCTGACAGGCTTTGGGGGCCTGTCTGTGGATAGGCAAGGCAAAGACTATGCTTGCTACAAAGCAAAGGAGGAAAACAGGAACACGTTCTGAGGAGATGGTTCAGACAATGAAGTGCTTGCTATGCAAGCCTGAAGTTGTCAGTTCAATTCCCAAAACCCACATGAAAGGGGAAAAGAATGTGCCTGGTGGTTTGGTGCTAGGGAAGCACATGGGTTCCTGGGGCTTGTTGGCCACCTCTGCTAGCCTGAGTGAGCCCTGACTCCCATTAAGAGACTTTGCTTCAGAAAGCAAGGTTTAGGGCTCATGAAGTCATTCAGGGTTGACCTCTGGCCTCCACATGCCACATGTATGTGCACACATAAATATAACAAAACACTATTGTCTTATAACCTCATCAGTGACACTTGTTAAGGGGAGGCCATCAGTGACCTCTCATTGATGTCATTGGTGGGTAAGCTGCACTCCTAGAATAGATCAGATTCAGATCTAGGGTCGACTAATTAATTACTCGTTCTCCCAGGACAGAACCTGGGGTTCTGGCTTGTGAGCCCAAGCTGCAAACAAAACAAAAAGCATATTTACAGAGGGAGATGTAATTGAGAAATACCAAACTCGCATAATTACTTTTAACACAGTCTGAAGATGTCTCAAAATGAATTTCACATAAAATGTGCATCCAAACAGCATGATGGTGATTGACTGTTTCTACATTATTCAGTCTCTAAAAATAAATAAGTCTGGTTTCCCCTTAAACAGTCGTATCACAGGATTATATAAAACAGGTATAATGAGAGAGAGAGAGAGAGAGAGAGAGAAAGAGAGAGAGAGAGAGAAAGAGAGAGAGAGAACAGAAAATACATAAATGTATTCTGCTTGCCTTGGCTTTCTGTTTATCTGGAAGGCATTCATCTTCTCTCTTACTCCCTCTCCCTCCCCCCATTTTTTTTAGTAAACATTAATCCGCACAGATGGTGAACCATGGTAATCTCTGCTACCAGCTGCAGAGAAGAATTTTTAATGAAATGGGAATTTAAAGGTTTTTATTCAAAAGCACTAGAGTCTCTTCAGCTCCCTAATAATGTTCAAATTATTTCTTCTGCCATGAGTGATGAATGCTGTGTGATTGTGGGGTTGCTTCTAGAAGAAACTAACCTACTGTCAGAAGGAGCACGCTGCCCTCAGTCTGCTGTGCCCTGCGCTGCTTGAGTGTGTAATGTACCTAGGAGAAGGCACTGGGTGTCTAAAACCATGAGATTTAGCTCTGAACCAATCTTATCCTAGACTGCATTCATGTCTGGTGTTTGGTTGTTGTAGCTGTCTCTCCTGCTCCTCTGGCTTTCATTTAAATAAACGTCAAAGAGTTGTGACACTGTGTTAGCTGTTTCTCCAACTGAAAATGTTAGTTCCTTGTATTTTTCTCCTGGCCCAGTCCTACTCAGACTGAGCATTTGGTATTTTAACAAATCTGGCTTATACTTGAGATAGCCTATTACAGAGAACACCCATGAGTAACTCTGTTGTGCTTGCTCAGTACACACACAGCCTCCTATCCTTCACAATTTTTGTCTGAGAGGACCGGTGTTGAATATTCATTTTTATTCTCAATAAATAATTTACCATGAAGTTCAAAGCTTTTTTCAAAAGGTTTTATATAAAGTTTCTCTCTCTCTTCCTCCCCTCCCCTCACATACACACACATGAAAACATAGACTGTTCAATCTAAATTATGGTATTCACATTAATTGAAGACACATTTACAAATATGTATGAATGCCTAAAGATATTGAAATATAATAATATGAGGTGATTTTGATGCCATATAATAGTTACAAAATCCAAGATACAAAGAGGAGAAAAACCCAAAGGGAATTCAATTTTAAAAAGGACCATCTTAAGGTTGAGAGGTTCATTGCTATTAAAGTCAATTATAGGAACTTAAGTCTTGAACATTAAATTATCATGTATGCTTCTTTGATCACAGACACATTAGCAAACATTGTCCAATGCACATAGAAGATCATGACGGCAAAGGAAGTTCAGTGAGAACTCACTGACATGTGAAGGATGCAGTGGCAACTTTTAAGTATGGGGAGTTATGTCAAAACCCTCCTTGGCTCAACTGAATCCATGGATAGTATTGAACCTCACATATGCTATATTCCTCTCAACTTATGGATTTAACGGTGTCTCCGTCCTAATGAAGTACTTGTCACTACTGTGACTCTAACTTCTAACTTTGGTTGGAGGTATGGCAGCAAAACTAGCATGGATTTCCTTCTCCTTCAAAATTTCAAGAGTAATGCTGCTGGCAATTTGGGTGTGTCAAGGAGAAGCCATACAATTCCTTGTTCAATTGAATAGGACAGGTTTATAAAGGGAATAAAGATAGCTACTTGTTCTCTATAGTAAGAACACACCTTCTAGCGAGGCAATTGTGGGGAGCATTATCTGAACATGAGTGACAGCGTAGATGTGGTCAATCTGATAGCTGAGATAGCTACCAACAAGTAAGGAACATATACCAGGTGGTTAGACTAGACAAAGGGATGACTTATATCCTGGGCATAAGAAAGGCTAAATACTGTTATCTTCATAATGCTATGCAGAACAGCACACAAATGAAAACTGATAAATTCTTTATTCCTAAAACTTTCCATTTAATATTTACTATGGCTAACAGAAACTACAGTAAAGGGGCCGCATGTAAAAGGGGCCATCATAGTTACTTAAAAGTCATGAAGTCTGGGATCTGTCTTTGATCCTGTTGTGGTCCAGATGGAGTTACTAGGTTTCTCAGGTCTCAGTTTCCCTATGTGTAAATTGACTTGTGTACCCCACTGGCCTGATTTTTATATGAGATTGCCAGAACCAATGCAAAGCTCACCCGGAAACTTAGATGGGAGCATCTTTCTAGATCCTCTGTAGTATTTCATATGTTGGTCAATTAATAGGCAGGTTTTTCAGGACCCTGGACCAAACAATCTGACAAAAGGAGGCAAGAGGAGAAAGCAGCTCACTGGACAAGAAAGTCTAAGAAGTGAAAGGACAGGAAATGACTCTGGCTGTGACATCTTGAGCAAGACTGGTTTTAAGCACCCTGAAAGACGCTGCTCATTATCCTGTGCTCCCGCAGCCCTCGAGCACTCTATGGAGGTGCCGATCAGCACTCAGCATGCTAACAGCCCTGCCATGATCATAGCCTTGAAGAAGGGATTCCCGTGTGCTCACCAGGGATCCTGAGTGCTCACCAGGGATTTCTGAGTGCTCACCGGGGCTCCTCTTTCTTGAGTCCCATGCCTGAGCATATATATTTTCACAAGCATTCTGGTGATTATGCCATGTCCTGGTGTTTGGGATGACTTAAAGTCAAAGCTTATTAGTAGGCTTAGTTAACACTTCACTTTTACTAGACAGACAACAAAAGGATGCATCAGGCAGGATTAAACAGACTGTCACTAACACAACAAAATTTAAAAATGAACACTCAGTGTCATAGTCCGTCTATGATCAAAATAAACTCTGAACAAAATAAACATAGTAGAAGAAAGTTTTATCTTACACCCTCAGGTCACAGTCCATAATTAATAGAAGACAGGTAAGGAACCTATGTTAAGAACCTGAAGGCAAGAACCATGGAGGAACACCACTTGCTGGCTTGCTATCTGGCTTATGCTTAGCTAGCTTTCTTATATAACCATGACTGCTTGTCCAGGAGTGTAACCTTCCATAGTGGATTGGGCTCTCCTATATCAATTAGTAATCAAGACAAAGCCCATAGGACCTGTCCACGGACCAATATGAGAGGAGAAAATCTTCAGTCAAGGTTCCCTCTTCTCAAGTGACTCTAGGTTGTATCAAATTGAAAATGAAAGCTAATCACAGTATTCATCTAAAGCTAGATAAGACAGGGGTAACAGCATGATAGGAAGAATGAGCATTTACAGCAACTCTGAAAATGTTTCCTGTTTTATGGCGGAAGGTAGCTACCCAAGTCAATGAACTGAAGGGTACCAAAGACAAGGAAGACATAAACCTTAGAATTTAAGACTGTAATCCCTGAGGTGGGGGAGGGAGGAAGAAGGCAGGAGTTGGAGCTACTAAACTCAAGCTACAGACTTTGACTTGCCAAAATTCATGTGTGTGTGTGTGTGTGTGTGTGTGTGTGTGTGTGTGTGTGTGTATACGTGTGGGAGGCTATTCCCTTGGTGTGTATGTATATATACTTATATATCTACATCTGTATCTATATCTGTATATCTATTTCTATATCTATATACTCACTCTTTCTTGGTTTAGCTAGTAACCAGTAAACCCCAATAATCCTTGCCCCCCTCCCCACCAGCACTGCATTTACAGGTATTATGTGAAGAAACACCTGGATTCTTATGTAGATGTTAAGGATCCAGATTCAGGCCCCCATGCTTCCACAGTCAGTGCTCTCTCTTACTGAGCCATCTTCTGATTTTAGAATTCATGAATCTGACTTACAATCACACAGTCATAATACTATGCTCTCCATATAAGGATGTTGAAAGGCAGAAAAAGAATCCAGTGGTGTGGAGCCAACAATATATAATTGATAATAACTGACTATACTTACATTGTTAGCAGCCCCTCCTTGGAGGCTGCCCTGTTGATCCAGGAATTGCCAATAGCTTTTCTTGGTTCATGGCTTTATAGGCCATGCTATGCTATTTTACCCATCATGAAAGAGCTGGCAGTTCACAAATTACCTAAGGGCAGGATCACACTCTAAAGTGACTTGAGCAAATGATTTGTGTGGGCTAATGTGCACCTCCTATGGCCATGCTGTCATCAAAACACTGGGTCGAATCAAATAAGTCCATCAAGGTACTATAAAATATGCATGCAAAGAGGATGGATGTGATGTTGTTGAGAATAATAAAACAGTCCATAAAAGCTACAAAATAAATCAGCTGTTCTTTCAGGCATGGCATACCAAACATCACATACATCCATATATATTATATATGCTGTAAGCTCATATATTATATATGAGCACTTATTGACACGCTCTGTGAAACACAAAGTGATTAAGGTGTTTGCATTATGGAAGGACTTGCTACCAAGGAAGTATTGGCAACACAGACTGAAATGAAGCTTTGGTCTCTGATCAATGGCCTTGCCAAGGGCATCTCTCTAGAGAATGAGAGAATGCTTCTTGTGGAGAACATGTGTATCCTTATAAAAGATGAATTATAAGTCAGAAATACGGGGCATATTAGTCTTATGCCATGAATCTGGCAGGTAACCCTAAGGTGTTTTAAAGGGATTTTGTGTTTTCCTCCATACTGTATTTTTAGCCGCAGGTCCTGGGAAAAATATGTCCTTAGACTTCAGCTTATAGTCAACATGTAAGAAGGTGGAGATTCCTTTCTTTTCTTTCCTCTCTCTTTTCACCCATTCCTCTGTCCTTCCTTTTCTTTCCTTCTTTCTAATCTTCTCCATTACTTAATTTTTTAGTTTTATAATATGTACTAAAATTGCAGTTGCTTCTCTGTATACTTATTAACTATGTCAGTGCCAGTTATAAACATCTTGTAACACAACAATTGCTATGGTTGGTGGAACAGCCATGGACATGAACAAGCTACCACCTCAACTCTTAAAGATTCACCATCTACTGTCAATGAATCATGCACAAGCAGAAATTAGTGATGGTTATTTCAATAAAAATGAAATACATACCCTGGAAAAGACTGTGATCTAAGAAAAGAATGACTAATTCCTACTGTAGAGATTTTGGAAGAATGTCCCATCCATGATAGAATTTTAAAACATTATGATAGAAGAGGGATTTTAATAGTATTGAGGGGAAAAAGCTCCCTTCAAACCAGGGAACAGCATATAGCAGACTTAGAGGCGAGATAAGAAAGGCAGCAATTATGCTCAGTCTTTTGTTTTGATTTTGAGACAGGGTCTAGGGATATATATTAGGGTTACTGATATTTCAGTCTAAACTTGAAATTTCCATCCTTCTTCCTCCTTAGTGCTGAGATTATAGTCATGTGCTTGCTCGCTGTGGCTTTGTTTGCCATCCTTTTTTTTTTTTTTTTTTTCTGAGCACCAAGGCAAATTTTGGTAGAGTGGAAAGGCCCCTTCTTCCTGATGGCAAAATGGTAGAGGTTATTCTACAGAGTGGCTTGGAGCCACAGTCATGGAGACTTTATTCTCCGGTGTCTCATCCACCCATGGGGGAAATCTCACCTGCAAATTGTCTCAAATCCCTAAAAATACAATCTTTCCTTTCATCGTGGTCATGGTTAACTCAGCGTTTAAAATGAAAAGAAAAGCACTTCAAACTGTGATTCCCTGAGACATTACCAAGTTCGTTCTGTTAGAGCTTGCCAAATATATGATTTTTCTCCTCTCACAGATCTATCTTTTCTACTATTATATTCCTTCTGTTGAGAAATGTCTAGTGTTTAGACACCTCTGTATGTGGACAGAATTCAAGCTGCCTCATGATGCTATTCTAGACAAACAAGGACCATGAACTGTTTCTCTGGAATTAGATCATACTGGTTTGCAACAGCCAGTTGATAAGTTTTCAGAAATTCTGTGAGTCATCTGATGTAATATGGGTAGCTATAAAATTGTCATGATGGGAGGATTTATAGCCTGGAAACCAGCAGAAGCTACAAGTCAAGGTCCTTGTTTGTTGCTGGAGGCTGTTCATTTGTTTCCCAGATGCCCAGACCCAAAATAATCACTCAGAAACTATATTAATTATAACACTGCTTGGCCTATTAGTTTATGCATATTTGTAGCTAACTCTTACATCTTAGATCAACTCATCTCTATTAATCTGTGCATCACCACGAGGTTGTGGCCTACTGGCAAGGTTCAGGCATCTGTCTCCTCCAGCGGCTACATGGCATCTCTCTGACTCAGCCTACTTTCTCCCAGTATTCACTTATTTTTCTGCCTAACTCTATTCTGCTCTGTCATATGCCCTAGAGGCTTCTTTATTCATTAACCAATAAAAGCAACACATATACAAAAGGACTTCCCATATCACTTGTTTACATAGAGCTGTTTATTAGAGTTTTATAAGCATTATGTGGGGGTATTTAGATCTTGAGTTCCATACTATTCCATACTAGTTACCCAAGAGTGCTGCAATCTGTGAGGGAAAGAGAAGAGAAGCAGGGGAGTTTAGCACTAGGCTTATAGGTCTGAATGCTTGGTCATCAGGGAGTGCTGCTATTTGAAAGGATTAGGAGGTGCTGCCTTGTTGGAAGAAGTGTGTCACTGGGGTGGGCTTTGAGGTTTCAAAAAGTCCATTCCAAGCCCAGAGTCTCTCTCTTCCTGCAGCCCATAGAACTGGATGTAGAACTCTCAGCTACTTCTCTAGCACCATCTCTGCCAGCCATGCTTCCAGCCCTGATAATGGACTAAACCTCTGAAATTGTAAGCCAGCCCCTAATTAAGTGCTTTCTTCTAGAACAGTTTCTGTGGTCATGGTGTCTCTTCACAGTAATAGAACACTGACTAAGACAGTACCTAAGACTGCTATTCCAATTATTATTGACTACATTAATGCAGTTCTTTTTCTACAAAAATCAACTAGCAAAATGAACATCATAGTACTTACATGATAGAATTATAAGAAAGATCAAATAAGTTCATGTCAAAGGCCCTTATAATAATATAGATAGAACAGAGAAAGTACCTATTAACTGGTGACTTTGAACACAATGTAAGTTAAATGCTGGTGCTTCTCTCTAGCTTGTACCACCTTCCTAAAGTTGTCACCCTTCCCTGAGATTCTGCATAACTAATTAAAACAATGTGAGCTGTCATATAGGGTGGAGTACACGAGGTTGTGGGAGTTCACTAACAACTCAAACATCCTCTAATCTTGGCACCACACAGCCTAGAAAGATGAAGCTGATATTTCTTAGCTACCTTGCAGCTAGCTTTCCTAGATGACTTAAGTTCCATCAATAACAAGCCCTGGCTTGGGATGGAAATGAAAGATAGAAGCCAGACTTCTTTCACGGCTCTCTTTTTGTTGGGGATTGTGGAGACACTGAGCTTTTCTATAGCAAAGTTCCCATGCCCATGCCCATCTTCCTGGGGCAGTAGCAGGCACCAGTGTTGGCTATGGTGAGCTTTTGATCTCACTCTGTGGCAGGAGGGGACGTCCCCCATGGTTTCTACAATTTTGTGCTAAAAGTCAGACTTAGTGATGCAGTCCAGAATTTTTTCTAGAACATTTAATGATATAAAAACCATTCATACATGTATATACATATATATTCCTAAATACAATCCATTCGGTTCATATAATGCCACCTGTAGGTATGTTTTCAGGGCTATCAACGGATAACCATTTGGTGTGCTCTTCTCTGGGGGAAGGCCCTTCTCCCAGCTTCTCTTGGTTGCCTATAGTTCTTTGTGTAGACTGTAGAGTTGATAACAATTAGTAAAAAAAGTGGCCATGAATTGAAAGAAGAGTGGAGAGTATATATGAAAGGGTCTGAATATAGGAAAGCAAAGGGAGAAATGTTGTTGTTAAATTATGATCTTAAAAGAGTCATTGCTAAAAGAGGCCAGCAATAACATTATATTCTACACCTAGACATTGATAGGTAAACAGGAATTTGAAAGAATTATAGGCACACACAGGATAATGCACCCAAAACACCAGGACTATGCTTGGTATGTAACATGTTTTTAACAAACATGAGTCCTCTTTTCTTCCTAACTCATCTACTAGCTTTTCTTTATGAAAAAAAAGATCCAAATCACCATGACATATAATCAGCATGAATTGTTTTGCATTTTTCTCCATAAAATATGAGGCAATATATATTCTGTCCCTTAAAAATATTCAGCCTGCTAGTCTAAGTCAATTTTATACATGTAAACACTCAACGGATGCTAAAGAATATTACTAACTTGTGGCTGTTGTGTATACAATTATGTGGTAATTGGTAGTTATTAAATTTGGGTGGTAATAATAGTCTTTCTAGAAATTGATAGATTTCTATTATTGTAAAGGCTTCCTTTTAGGATCCAAGAACTTCGCATAAGTCCATTAACAGCTCTTTTTAGCAGAGATAGTGGCCAGACAATACTATTTTACCTATTTAAAGTTTTTTCCCTCCAATATGATCATATACACTCAGAGAAATTATTTAGACTAACAAAAATATCAGCTCTCCTTTCTCTCTCTCTTTTTTTTAAACCAAGTTCTTTTTTAGTTGTTTCCTAAGCAATTGTAGTTGTTTCTGTGAATTAAATGTCAGGAGAAGGCCAGGTTATGATAGCCTCTGACCCTTCATTCCAAGACAGCCATGTGAGAGAGTGCCAGACAACTTCACGATAAACCAGACACCTTACATTAACCTTGTTTCAGATGATAATGTGAAAACATTGACAGCTCTTCCTGGTGTTTGCTTCTGGTATTCCAGGCAGCTTTTCTTGTTAGAGTTATGCACTTCAAGAAGGAGGCTTGCAAAAGAGAACTGTGGCTATGGGTCGAAGAAACTATAATTCCAAAGTCACTGTCTGCTTTTCTGGTTTTCATTGACTGTTGGCTTCACTTCTTGAACTGGGTCTCTCTGCCAGTCAACAGGTCTCCATGCTTGCCTATGGGAGTCCAGTTGGGTGAGGATGGTCAGAGCAAGGACAGTAGCTTAGACCTATTCTGCCTCTGTTCATAGACAGAGGCAGAGCTCTTGTGTCCCAAGAGTGTCCTTACTCAACAACTTTGAGAGAAGCATGATCAATCAAGTTCACACGTGCTTCTGACTTTAACTCACAGCTCAGTCTGCTCACCACTGGAGAGGCAGCTTCTCAGAATGAGGATAAGTGTTGTCTATGCAACCACAGGTACCTGGGTCATCCTCCTTACACTGCACTGTGAGTTGGCATCTCAACTTTTATTCTTTTGTGAAGTTACATACTTTTAATTTTAGAACATGATTTATATATAACAAAATTTACTTTTGGGCTGAATTTTAACACACATGTGCATTCATGTGACCAACAACAAAACGAGACTATGAAACAATCCCACTATCTCCAGCATTTCCTCATAGAGTCCCATTGGATGTAAACTCTCTCTCCTTTCTACCTTTCTATCTTTGGAAACCTTGGTCAGTTCTCCATCCCTGTTGTCTCATTGCCTTTTTCAGAATGTCATTTCCATGGAATTGTAGAGCATGTAACTTTCAAGACTGGGTACTATCACTTAGCACAATGTTAGCCTGTAAGGTATATCTGTGGTGTTGTACTTATCAGCAATTCATCACTTTTATTGCTAAGTAGTCTATTGTACTGAGTACCAGAATTTCCATCCATTCATCCATTCAAAGACATTAATGAGCAGCCTCAGTCAGTAATGGCTGACTTTATGAGTTCCATCCCTGAGACTCTCATGGTGGAAGGAGTGAACTGACTTCTACATGTTATCCTCTGACCTTCATATATATGTCATGACTCATATGTGTGTGTGTGTGTGTGTATGTGTGCGTGCATGTGCACACACACAGGCACATATACACAGCTAAATAAATAACCAGATAAATAAATTTATATAATAAAAAGAAAAGATATTGTAGTTGCTTCCGGTTATCAGTGATTATGGATAATGCTGCCACAAACTTTCACATATGGGTGTCACCCTAAGTCTATTTCTTTGGTACAGAATTCCTCAGCCTTGACCATTTGAGAAGAGAGTCCTCTGTTGTGAGGAGCTGTTCTCTGACCTACAGCATGTTGGCCAGCATCACTAGATCTACCCATTAAATCCCAGTATCAACTTCTGGCTTGATTGTAATGACCTAAAGCATGTTCTCACATTGCTAAATATTCCTTGAGGGTCAGAGAGGCTATCAGTTGGGAAGCGGTGCATTAAGATAAAACATGTACAGGGGCTGGGATATAGTTTAGTTGATAGAGTAACTGCCTTGCATGTAAAAAGCTGGTTTGATGCCCAGCTCAGCACGCGAGCATGGTAGCACATATCTGTAATCCTAGCACCCAGGAGGCTGAGATAAGAGGATTAAGACTTCAAGGCCATCTTCAGTGACATAGTGAGTTTGAGTTAAGCATAAGTTACAGAGATCCTGCCTAGGTAAACACACACAGACATAAAGACAGACAGACAGACACACAAACACACACACATACACACAATATGATAAGAGTATTTTTACTTTTAAAAGAAATTGCCAAGTTCGTCTTCAAGCTATCTATTGCAATTTTTCACTCTTTACCAGCAATGAACAATGAAGTTTTTTATTGCTCCACGATTTTGCCAAAATTTGATAATTGGCAATAGTTTTACTATTTTGGCATTCAAAATATTGAAGTAAATATTAGTGAGGCTCACCATTAGGTCTGGTTATGCAAGAAGAAAATGTCATTTCCTCTCACTTTTAAAGTCTGTGTGGCTATGTGCATTGTTCTGGCCAGGTTGAAGTATAGTGGACATGTGTGAAGGCTAATGTACACAACTTTCTCCTCCCTAAGCCCAGCTTTGGCACCCTGCCCCATTACAGACTGTGAGGACTTTATGAGCCAATGTCTTATAGTGAAAATGACATGGAAGAGGAGCTCCTGTCAGCACTCAAATGGACACGTGCATGATGGGAAACAAATCTTTGTTATTTTAAGCCACTGACATATGGGGGTTGTGTGCTACCTTCTCATACTTAGCCTATATTGTGCAAATCTAATTCCTACACTAGGGCGATTGTGAGTATTTAAGAGATGAAAGCAGATAAGGATTTTAGCACAGTTCTTGACTTAAGACAAATGACCAGTGAATAGCTGATGATTGAAAATTTTCAATCATTCCACTCCATATTTATTTTTCTTTTTAAAAACACATAGTATTTTTCTTTGCAATGTATTAACAGAACTTTTCAGCTCTTCCATAAACACTAAAGTAAGCTCGATTTTAAACACTAATTTAAACATTTTTTTTTAAAAGCACACATATTTCATTGACCACCTGCCCCTCAGGTATTTTGGTATATCATTCAGGGTTCAGGGCACAGTATCTCTTTATATATGTATTTTTGAATGACGATTAACATTATAAAGTCATTTGAAAACCTTTTCTACTCTGTACTCCCTACGAATGTGAAGAGAGTTAAACATGCCCACAAACATGGCTTTCAAAGCTATGCTACATCTGAGTGCTCTGTAGAAACTGGAAAGTTCACTCCAAGATCTACTGAAAGTAGGCAGTATATTCTTGATAAGGGCCAAGAATTTAGAAATGTTCCCCACACAAGTTCTGATGAGCAGGCAAGTTTAGAAGTGACTTCTTTAGTTATGGAAGAGTAGAAAAATGACCCCGAGAATCTTAAATGTCCTAAAAGCATCCCACTCTGCAGGAATGCCAACAGTCTCCACTGCTGAACTGGTAGGATTGCAACACATCATGCTATGGACCAGCATTAATTTTTCTCCCAATTCAGCTCTAACTGGTAGACAGCTTAGCTCTGTGGGCACCATGGTCTCCATATGAAAATTGGGCAAGCAGCCAGAAGTTGGGTTTCTCTCCAGAGAAGGCTTTGCCCCTTTGTCTTCTATGACCCAACATTTACTTTGATTACTCCATTAGGGTGATGGATGAGTTGGGCAATGCTTTACTTTAGCCTGGATTTTGATGCAACATATGGGCCAAATAAATGTTTTGCAAATTTATTCACACACTAACAATGTGAACACTCTGCCTAAATGAGGGTCCAATCAGTTAAAAATTTGTTTTGAAAATATTTAATCTTTCCTTCAAATTACAGTATGTGCTCACTATAGTAAATGTAAAAGAATAAATCTTACAACAAATTTCCATAAACCCTCAATCTAAAAATAATCACTGCTAATATTTTAGATTGTTTTCTTCATTTTAAAATAAAATACACAGGATATAGCTCTCTGAATTTCTTTTGTATTTTTCATCACAACAAGAGACTTTCTCCTTGACTTAATTTCTTTTTTAAAAAATTAATTTCTTCAAATAATATTTAAGTAACTGCATAGTATTTTGTTAGATAGTACTTGGATTTCTTTTGACATATACTCTCTCTGTTTCTTTTTTCTATGTGTGTGTGTGTGTGTGTGTGTGTGTGTGTGTGTGTGTGTGCTTGTATGCATGTGGGGCCTAGACATCATGCAGGTATTCATACTGGAGTGGTAAGTTCTTTAAGAAAGACAATGGGACCCGTGTGAGAGTGAAAGTTGCAGGCCTGTGGACCATCTTAAGAGAAAACATGCTGTGATGTTCATTCTCTCTCTTCTGGCACTCTGTTATCTATGGCCTCACTGGTCCAGGAGGGATGTCCCACCTTGGATTAGCCATTTCTGAGAAGACATAATTGATCTGCTTCTAAGTGGGCTTTTCCTTTGCAAACCAGGCAACTCAGCATTTGCTACCCAAATTCCATTTTATAGGGTGTGCTGGGAAGTCTTTATGTCAACTTGATACAAGTTAGGATAATCTAGGAAGGCAGAATCTTAAGAGAATAGGGTTGGTATGTTGACAAGCCTGTGATACATTTTACTGATTGATGATTGATATGAGAGGGTCCAGATCACTGTGGGTGGTGCCATCCCTAACATGGTGGTTCTGGGTACCATAAGAAAGCAGCACTGAAAGTCATGGGAGCAAGTCAGTAAGCAGTGTTCCTTCATGGACTTTACATTAGCTCCTGCCTCCAGGTTCTTACACTGAGTTTCCTCAGTGATGGAGTGTGACCTGAGAGTTGTAGGCTGAAATAAACCCTTTGTAATTCAAGTTGCTTTTGGTCACGGTGCTTTATCACAGCAATAGAAACCTAACTAAGGCACTGGCCTGGCTTCTCAGACTCGAGGGCACTCTCTCATCTTCTTATCTCATACGTCATAGTTGGGTACCAGATGGCTTACGGACTGCCTCTGTGACTCAGAAGCTGCTGAAATTGTTCAGTCAACCATGAGCTAGCTTACTGTGACTCATGTCTTCCTATGTGACCCAAGATGACAACTCTAACCCAGTTTCCTCCTTTTATTCTGCTTCTTCACCCACTAGCCCTGCTAATTTCCCATGAGACCCCAGTGCTATTTCTTTTCGCCCTAATATTTCCCCATGTGGCCCTGTGTAATGAGGTGTGCCAGTTCATATTAAGAACAATGAAGACCATAACCATTTTAAAAATGGGGCTTATTTCCTGATCTGCTGACATCTTGATGCCCTGATTATTTTATTTAGACTCTACGTAGGAAGCTTCCTCGCTATGGCAATCCACCTTGACAGTCTTTTGTGTCCAGTCTTCTCAAGGAATTCTTGTTTTGTGCATATTCAGTAGTTTTCAGTAATAAATTATTTAAAAATGAAGTAGAGAAAAGACTTATGTAGAAGCATGAAGAATGGTAAAAAGGAAATAAATATGCCATACAGTTCTGATGCATAAATAGATGATGAGAGAAACTTAAACAGAAGTGAGTAGAGAGGTTGTGGCTCAGTGGTTAAGAGAATACTTGCTGTTCTTGCAAAGGACTAGGTTCGATTCCCAGCACCCATGTGATGGCTGAAAACTCGAGTAACTGAGTGTACAATACTCTCTCTGGCCTCTAAGGGCACATGTGGCACACATGCATACAGGCAAACACTTATATGCATATAATCAAATTAAATTAATCACGTGCCATAGAAGTCACTATAAATATATTTAAAAGATTAAGGATAAAATAGAGTTGTAGCAGCTAGAACAAAACATGGTTAATTTTCATAATGTATAACAAATCCTTAAGAATGAAAAGACAGCCTATTCTAATAGAAAACCAAAACAAGGGCTATGAATAGGCAGGTAATACAAGAAATGGTAAGACCCTCACTGGCAATCAGTAAAATGCAAATTCAGTCAGCAGTGTGATCATCTTTTGTAGATCAGATTTGCAATCATTTTAAACATAGGCAATCAATAAACTTTTGTGAGGGGCAAAAAGGAGCATCTCATGCAGCTGAGAAGGAGGTAGCTCTTCATCCACATTGTGAGTGTTGGCTTTTGGCTTGACAATTGCACTTCTAAAATCACATTTTCTGGAATGACTCTTCAGATATTAAAGATGTGTGTGATATGTCATTGTTTATACTGTTTGTAGTAATAAAACAAAAGTATTCTATAGGTTCATCAATTGACATGGATGAATACTGCAGAAAGTTTCACAGAGGCTAAAAAGATAGAAGAGACTAGTGTAGCTTGACTTTTAAAGTAGACACACAATCTATATTATTTAAAAAGAAGAAAATGAAAGTTGAATGTCAACTATGAAGCAAGTACATATGTACATGTTAATATGTAATGTTTATACATACATATGTAAATAAAAGTAAAAAATGACTGATAAAATATGTACCACAAGTTCAGTCTTACATCATTGTGTCTTTTATTTTTGTTGATCATTTGGATACTATATAATCCTTGGTATGAGAAACCTAGGACTCCACTGATGTTTATATAATCTCAAAATCTATTCAAAAATCTCTGAGCCTTAATGAATACCAGTTATGAGTTGTATGTGTAATGTGTTTTGAAGGACATATGGGTCAGGTTTTTGCCATTGCAATGAGTTATGTTAGGCAGCCAGCTTATAAAGAGAAAAGGTTTATTTGGCTCAGAACTTTTAATGTTCAAAGTCCAAGTCCAGGGATATGGGAGAGGACCTAATGGCTTACATGTACATATATGCAATTATAGAAAAGTGACTAGTAAAAATTGTTAATAGTAATTTCACATGACCATAGCTCCTTTGATTTTCTCTGGCTGATCACTTGATACCCCATCAACCTTGGTACAGGAAATACAAGGTAATAAAAGGTAGGGCACTCTGATGAGAACACTTGTGGCATAGCTTACATCACATCACTAAGAAAAAAGCCACAGAGACAGCTTGAGGCCCAGCAGTCTCTTCTGAGAGTCTCTTCCTCAATGATCAAATACCTCCCATGAAGTCCGCATTCTCAAAAGTTCCATAGCTTCTTGAGGTCAGCCCACAGAGAACTTATCCCTCTGTCACAATTAACTCTTAGCAGACACTGTTAAACTATTAAGCTACATCCAAACCCTGAAAGCGGGAGATGTCAAATTAGGCCAGCGGCACCAAGTCAAGAAATGACTCTAGCAACTCAGAGAAACAACCCATTTCTAGCCTTCCTTCTTTACAGAGATCACCAAGAGTCTCAGAAATGCTTACATTAAAATTACGTATAAATTCATTTGGGTGATCCATCACAGTTAACCACTGTGATGGAAACAATGTGTGTCAACTTGTCTATGCTAAGGAATGCTCAGATAGCTGGTAAAATGCTATTTCTATGCATATCTGTAAAAGTGTTTGAGGAAGAGATCAACACTTCCTTCCATTAGTAGACTAGGCACAGGAGAAATGAGAGCCCTCAGGAATGTGGAACATCATTGTTCAGACCTTTGAGGGGTCCAAATAGAACAAGAGGCAGGGGGGTGAAGCATTTGCTTTCCCTGCTTGAGGTCTTTTATACCCTTATGTGTTGATGCTTCTGGTTGTCAGACCTTTGGCTTAGTACATGGACTTACACCATTAGCCTTAGGCCTTTAGGCCTAGACTCAGACTCACTCATCAGCTTCCCTTTCCTCCATTTCTGAGGTCTTTAATCTCATATTGAATCACATGGCTGCCTTTCCATGTCCTGCTACTCCCAGTCAGCATGTGTCTTCTCATATATGTATGTTATCAATTCAGTGTCTCTAGACAACCCAAACAGTGCAACTGAAAATCTGGAGAGCAAAATACGTAAAAAATGAAATTTTTTTGATATAGTCATCTGTTTTGCCACTGGCATATCTGTGGACACACAGAAAGAAGCACACAGACTGAGACAAAAGAAATTGACAGGGTGCTGGCACAGAATGGAGTAAAGCACAGATTTTCATAGATTGCTAACAGATGCGAAAGAATAGGGATTCTGAGCTAGGTAGAAATTCTGGTAGGCATCTTGTATACTGTAAGCAACCGGTCGACCTAAAGACAGAGTTCAAATAAAAGGTGGCATAATGGAAATTACAAGGTCCTGTCTTTAGTTTGCTCACCTGCACACTGCAGACATTACCTTGTAGTTGGTCTACTCAGCATCCAATGCAATTAATGTGTGTGTGTTGTGTGTTATTTCTCTGTGTGTTTATATATGTGTGTGTGGCTTAGGAAGTTCCTACAATAAGATTTCGTTCTTCCTCTTTATTGTCCTCAATAAGGTGTAACTGAAATTAGCATTGTTTTAAAAGGGGCCATGGAAGAATGAATGAGAAAAGGGAAAGGAGAGCGTGAGGGATGGAGGGAGAGATGGAGGGAGAGAAAGAGAGAGGGAAGAACAGAGAAAGGGGAAGTAGGAGTTGGAAGGAAAAAAGAGGAGAAAAAGAGAGAGAAGAGGAAATGAAAAGACAGTAAAAGAAAAAAAAAACCAGCGTGTCTGATTTGCAGATATAATAAGCAACCTGCAACCCCAAAGTCTCAGTGCACATTCCAATTAAGACCTTTAAAGGGTGCCTCATGCCACTGCAGATTGCTCTAAAAAGCTAGATAGGGAGATAAGGACTATTTTCTGTAGCACAGAGTGACATAATATGAAAGTCAACACTGGAAAGCTCTTAAAGCATCCTAAATTGTTTTTCCTTCCTTCAAATGTCAAAATACCTATCTCAACAGATATTTTTTAAATTGCATTTTTTTCTTTCAAGATTTTCTGTCTCTAGTATCTCGCTTAAGAGTAGAATAAAAGAAATAACCTGACTGGAAATGGTAGCATCTTTGGCAGGATGGGATGGAAGTTTAAATAAATTCCACTTTGACCAGCTTCTAGATCTTGGCAGATATTGATTATCGTTTGCCATTGAGATTTGTAGAGACTTGTGGGGAAAATAAACTTTTAGCATGTTTTGCTCTTCCCAGTATCCTTTGCTCTGTAACAAATTGCTTTATGACATAGTGACCTAAAATAAGTATGTTTTATCCTTTGATTCTGTAGGCCCATTGTTATCAGTGGGAATACCTGGGGTCTTTCTTCTGGGTGTTGCCTGAAGGTTCTTTGGAGCTGGATATTAATAATAACACACTCTCAAGACTGGCAACCGTTTTTAGGTCACTGATTGATGTGTTGGCCAAATTTGTCTTGTGACAAAATGAATGGTACAATCAGCTTAGAAGAAGACAACGTTATTATAGATCACAGTTTCAGAGATTTTAGCCCATAGTCAACTGGTTCAATGATTTTTAAGTCTGTGGCAAGTCACAAAGATGATGGTGGGAGAACATGGTAGAAGGACATTGTTCAGCTCTCATCAGATGCCAAACAGAAGTTATCGTCTTCACCATGTAGGTCTCATTTCCTTACTCATTGGTTGGGAACCAAGCTTTTAACAAATAAGCTTGTGGTGCCATTTTATACCCAAAATCTAGATCTGGAAACTCAGCCTTTACTGTCATGCCCAGACACTTCCTTTTGACCTCTCCGGAGTTCTTTGACTTCATGGGCATGGTGTCTAGATTCTGAGAGGAAAATTCCTAGTGTGGGCCCCAACAGACACCCAGGAGAAAATGCAAGACTTCTGATCATATTGTAACTTTGAAGTCAGTGTTACTTCTATTACATTCTGTTGATTATATATGGTTAATCAATAATAAAGCACACAGGTACTCAGATGCCTAGGAGGGTAACTTCTGGACAGCATGGTTCATTGGGGTACTACTAAAATTGGAATAATTTATTTTTTATTAAACTTACTCATAGGAACATTTTCACTTTTAGAGCTCAATAGTGAAATAGTAACTATTCAACTACAGACTCTAAATGGGATTTTCTCCTATAAGCATTAAGACAAGGAAGGCTACCATCAAAGTATCAAAACATGTGACTAGGTATTATTTGCAAACTTGTCTATGAGTGTCTAAAACAAGCTGAGAGCACTTGCATGTACTACTTCACTTTCATTACAACTGAAGATCTGAGGACCTACGTAGGAAAAAGTTTACATGGGGATTGAGGTGACATATATATGCAGAAGAGGGTACTGATGAGATGGCCACCAAGCAGAGACTATAAAATGATTCCTGGAGGAACTTTGACCTTTGAAACTCACTGAATCCAGTCCTAGAGACAAAGCAGTCCTGAGAAAGTAGCCTTAGTAAAGACTGTATTAGAAGACTAAGTTCTCCAAGTTTCTTCATCTGGATGAAAAGAATGAAACAAAAAGACCATTTCTAGTGTTGCTTCCTTCCCAGCCTTGCATCAGGGTGTCACTGATTTAAGGTTTTGTAGGGAACCTCACAGAATGGGACATCTCAGTTCATTTATGTTGGTTTTAAACTCAATCACATCGAAGTCTCTTTTTGGTGATATGGTTCATTCCTGTGGACACCATGGGCACTGTGAGTAGCATCCTGCCTCTGCCATCATCTGAAGCTGAGGAAAGGGGCAGATCACAAAGCCAGTAGATGTTTCCTTGAGTTCTGGGCTCTGAAATTTGTGAGGGTAATATGTGTTCCTATTGGCCCAGTTTTCCTGACCTTTGGTTTTGGGCTTTGATTGAAGCACGGAACCTATAGTTCAAGGGAAGAATAAGTGAATTGAACTTTAAAACCCCACTCTACATTTTCCTATCACAGAGGTGTTTTTGGTTTTGGTTTTATCTTTCTTCACCTCTCATGAGTGACAAATTGGTTATGCTGTACCTGTAGCTTTTAGTTACCACAAATCTCTCTGAGAAGCAGTCGGGGCATGAATAATAAGCATAAATAAAAAATGACTGAGCAGTATTTCAAAGTAAAACATGCCTAAATGAAAATGTGGAGTCAAAAACAGTTTCAAATGGACAGGTAGTGTGTGTGTGTGTGTGTGTGTGTGTGTGTGTGTGTGTGTGTGTGTGTAAATATATAACAACTATTAAAGAAAAAGAGGCCATGAGTATGAGAGCAAGAACAAGGGGGATACATGGAAGAGGTTGAAGGTTGAAGGAGAGAAAGAAAATGGGGGAATGATGCAATTATATTTTAATTTCAAAAAGTAAAAGCGATTAAAACACTTACTGGGTGAGTATGTGTATGACAGACACTGTGTTGGATTGTGGAGGAAGTTTCATGATTGCTCACTGTTTGTAAGCTTCTTCGCTTCACTTAGAGGCAGCTGAATTTGGAGATGGTTGGCACTCATGCAACTCTGTCTGCCAAGGAGAGAATTAAAACTTGTTCCTGTTCAGTACACAGCAGAGAGCTTGGAACTAGTTCTAGAGATCAGGCTCCAGAAACAAGGGTATTTCTCCCCCTTTCTAGGATTTTATATTTTACTAAGAAGGTCAGTAATAGCTTGGGAATGCTGATCTAAAAAAGCTACTATGAGTGACAGAGATATAAGAAACAGCAGGGACAAACAAGAGAAACCAAAGATTACTTCTAATGACTAAAACAAAGAAAGTTGTCAGAATGATTGCACACACCATTTCTCATTCGTTATGTCATACTACTAAAGACTCAACCTGGGTAATGTGTTATGTGGGACAGAGGCTCCGTTTGTGTGTAGAAGAGGAGGGTGGAGTTGATGAAGAGTACTCAGACTTTTGTAGCTCACAAAGGTAAAGACAGATGATTAAGTATAAGCCAAGACTAGAGAGTGCAGAGTGTTCTAGAAGACTAAAATGCTAAGGAACGAGAAATGGCACTGGTTAGGAAAGAAAGAAAACTTGCTGGAGGGCAGGGTTTACTTTACACTTGCCTTGAACTTGCCAAGAAGCAATCTGTCCCAAAATTTGTGAAGGAGAATAAGGAAAGAGTCTGGAAGAACAGAACAGAACAATCTAGAACATCTATAGCATCACTCTGACACCTTTGCAGCTTTCTTTTGGAGGTGAAAGGTTACCAATAAGGATGTCTTCATATATGAACAAGAAAAGGGAGACAGAAAATGATCCCATTGAGAAAAGAGCCTCTTTATTCCGTTCAAGAAGACATACAGGAAACAAGTGGCTCAGACTTGGCAGAGTGACTAACGGTACCATGAAAGATCACGGGCCTTTCCGTTTGCTCACAGGGAGGTTTGTCTTCATGCTTCTCACGTTATGATTGTGATGTTCTCTTGCTGTAGAACATTATTTTAGGTTGTGTTACATTTGTTTATGCTGTGTCACATTTGATGTGTTGCATTTGTTTGATGATGCAAAGATGTGGTGCATTCTTTTCTGTTGCGTTTGTTTAACACAGCTCTGGGAAGCTGTGCTACTTTACCTGTCTAAAACATCTGATTGGTCTAATAGAGAGCTAAATGGCCAATAGCAAGGCAAGAGAAAGGATAGGTGGTGCTGGCAGGCAGAGAGAATAAATAGAAGGATAAAAAGAGAGAAAAGACAAGGAATGAGAAAAGGAGAGGAATCCAGGGGCCAACAACCCAGCCACACAGGTAGACATGGAATAATAAGGACTACAGAGATAGAGAAAGATAAAAGCCCAGAGTCAAAAGATAGATGGGATAATTTAAGTTAGGAAAAGCTGGCAAGAAACAAAAAGCCTCCACATGTGTTTTATTTGGGAGCTGGGTGGCGGGCACCCCAAAAGAGTAAAAAGGAAAAACAACTGACTACATCCTCTACTAGCCTCATGCCTGTGCTGCTGGCAGGAAGAATAACCAAGCACTGATGGCCATTCTGGTGGCTCTCCTCTCAAGACTGTCACTTAACATGTTAGTAGCTAGGAATGGCCATGCTGCCACACCTAGAGGTTGAGGAATGGAATATTTCACATCCCTTGATTCTGTAACAATGAACACCAAAGGAAAAGAGAATTAAGATTCCCTATTTGCTTGCCAGTTTACAGTATCCACTGTGAACAACTGATGTTGTTTGAGTAGGCAAATAATAGAATGAGGTGGTGTTTCAGGGCAATAAATTTGGCTGCACTCTATAAGTTGACTTGGAGATCACACACACACACACACACACACACACACACACACACACACAGAGAGAGAGAGGGGGGGGGAAAGAGAGAGATGGGGGAGGGAGACAGGGAAGGAGAGGGAGGGATTGAGGGAGAGAAACCTAAGGTCTAGAGAGATGGAGTGACAGATTGATAGGTTGATAATTATATTTTGCCAAATACAAGAATTTAGACTGGTCCTCAGCTCTTTCACCCACTTCTCAAAGCTGGCTCCATACCATAGAGACTTTCACAGAAGCTTATCTTCCATAGATTCATGTACATAGGCACCAACTCAATAAAGCAAACCATTCAACTATTCCTCCAACCTTGCTTTAATTATACCTACTATTTTCTCAGAAAGAGAGAGAACATTTAGTAAGAAAAAAAAGAAGAGAGAGAACATGGATTCAGAAAAAAAGGCCACTAGAATTTCAGGAGTTGGAGATGATTATTGGTGAAGTTTTGAATTAGTTACATAATTTCTCTGACCAGCAATAATTTTTAAGTGAATTACTTACAGAGGAGTAAGAAATATAATATTGTGGATGTTATAAACATATGGCTAAAGATGTAATGATCTACCATTTTCAAATCCCTTCCCTATAGTCAAATCAAGTCAAAGTGATTCTGTGTTACTGTCGGACACAAGAAGAATGGTTGCCTACCATCTCAGGTATATTTATACTTTTTAATATAAACACCTTCTTTTCCATTTTTCAAAATTTCTATTTGTGGGAATAATGGCTGAAACTAATGCAGCCTTCCTAGAATAACGAGGAAAAAGCCAATCAAATTCAAAAGCCTTCATTATGGATGACATTAAATAACTGCATTATTTTTATTACAAGAAGCTTTCAAATGCCCAGATCTCTCATTGTGACAAAAAATAAAAAGCCTTATTTGTTACCCCATGGTTTTGTTTTCTATTATATTTATTTGAGAACTCAAAATTCACACAGCATACGAAAGTACTTGGTACCTAATTTACACTCAGTAAAGGGGGCTTGTTAATATTGCTGTTGTTATTGTAAGATAAAGGACATTAAAGCATGGACTAACTTTCAATTAAGATGACTAAAGTCAAAGTGTTTACACAGATATATGGGATCCATGCAAATCTTAGAGCCTGGGACAGAAGACTGAAAGTGCCATATAAGCCATGCTGGTTCTGCAAGGACAGAAATTGTTTGTATAGATGCTGGGACTACACAGTTTATAAACTCAAAGCTGAGATCACAGTAAAGGGTTCTTGGTCCAGATGCAGTAAGAGCACTCATGACTGGGGAAGTGGGCAGGGAACCCTCGGCTGGAGGATTCTGAGTGATGAGTAAAATATTAGCTCTTGGGGTGTGCAAGAGGTGTTCTGCAACCCTGACTTCAAGTGTTAAGTATCATGTGGATAGAGATTGATGAAACAAATAGAATGTGTATGACTTTCTGGTAGAGGAGTTAGAAACCAGAGGAGTCCAAGTCCATGAAAATGAATTTTCTCAAGTTCATGATTCTCTAGCCAACTGCTGAATGAGATAAATTGTCAACCTCTAATGGGTGTGAACTGCTTAGAGTCAACCCAAAGTACAAAATTGAATCCTACAAACAACAGACACTACAAAGACTCTGAAGGCTTAGAAACAGCAGCAAAACCAAACCGAGTCTCTCCCCAGCATAGCGTTCGGCTTAGACACTTCATTAGCAAGTGAACACTCAAATAAACACTACCCAGACATTCTAACGATCAGAAATCCTGAATTAATGAGGTTAATAGATCAAAATTTGTGCCTACTGTCTGTGTAATTTTATTTGTCCATTTAAACACATGTTACAATTCATCAAGCACTCACACAGCAGTAAAATGAACAACCGAGATAGGGATTTGGGGTTTACAATATTTGGTTGTGCAAATCTACTATCTCATATCTCATTAATGCCACAAAACATTCAGAAATAAGGATGGGGTCGTGACACTACTGGACAGTCTAGAGTACCTGTGTTTGATGGAGCAGAATATTAAGAATTCTTAAAAGGCAAATGGCAACATATTAGAATATTTGAAAGATAAGTAATGCATGATGTAAAATGCTATAAAGATGGACCAAGGAAACATATTTTCCCAGGACCCTCAAAGTCAGGAGGTAGGGAAATGAGGGAGACAGATGGACAAATTTTCTGAAAAAAAAATCATGGGACATTTGCTCCTTAAGTCAAGCTGAAAGAATGGCTCTCTGAGAACCCTCAGCATGGGATCTTAGCAGGCACCCTGAAGAAATACTTCCCATCACTTGTGTCTGGTGCACGATGGGTGTCAGAGCTTCTGTCTCCAGCATCCATGCGTATTATAGGACGTGCTGGAAATCACACATGATTTCTGTATGACATAAGAGTCTCATTATAAACTTCAGAGACTAATTGTATGCATTGTGTTCTGACTCAGAAAGGTGAACATATAACCTAATCTCAAATAATGTATGAAAATTAATAATCTGAAAATAGTTCATGGGAAAATAAACTGAGTAGTCCCCTGGAAAAAAATCAATGATGGTGAAACGAGAAAATGAACTAAGTAAAATTATGTCTTTGGTACTTGGTGGTGTAACTGGAAATATGAGGTGTCATTGTGGCTCATACAGATTACTATGTAATAATGACTAGCCCTCTGTAAGTTGAGTTCATTGTTTCTTATGTGGTTTCACACACATAGGAGAATGAGGGCAAAACTTTCCTCTCCCTAATGAAAGTGTCTGTTTTGCTAAAAATAAATTAAAGAAAAAGAGGCAATGAATTTTAGAGGGTTTTGAGGGAGGGAAGGGAAGGGGATATAACGTGATTGTATTATAATCTCAAAAATACTTTAAAAACTTTTTTCATTTACTAAAATCCCTAGATCTCTTATCTTCTTCACTTCTTTGGATTGAAGTACTAGAAACTTCAATGTTAAATGCATGTTAAAATAAAAGCTCTATGAAAAAGAAGGAAAATTAGTATTGGATAACGTTCTGAAATCTCAGATGAAATTTTATAAGTTGAATAATAAATCTTGAAAATTAAAAATATCATAGTATATATAAAACACAGACACATCCCCAGCCTTTGGAGAGAAGAAACAATTTTCTCAGAATCATACAACTTTCTACAGAGTAACGAGCAAGAGCATTTACAAGAGACTCACTTCCTAGTCCCCCAAACTGTGACTATTTCCCTCACACAATAAAAGGAGTTTTGTGGGTTGGTGATGAAGTTTGAGATGGATGGATCTCCAATATCAAGCATTCTTATAAGGGAATCAAGGGTACAGGAGTGCTGAGTTATAGATTTAAAGATGCTATGCTGTTGCCTTTGAAGCCAAAGGATATGACCAGGAGTCGAGAGGTAGCTTCCACAAAGAAGAGGAGCTGCTGGAACAATTTCTTCATTTGCTACCCCAAAGGGTGTTTGATAGTTTGACTTTAGCGCAATGTAACCTATCTCAAATTTTGACCTTCAGAGCCAAACAATCATTTGTGTTGCTTTAAGCCACTATATTTGTGATAATCTGTGCTAGCAGAAACAGCATAGTAACACCCTCAAGATTGATTCAACAGACGCAATATGTGCATGAGAAAGATCAGAAGGAAAGAACGAGATGCAGATGGGATGCCTCTGAGCTGGAAAAGGACTTGAGTATACATACACACACACACACACACACACACACACACACACACACCACATACACAGAACACACACATGCACACACAGACAACACACACATACACAAATGCACACAACATACACACAACACACTTGCACACACAGTTCATAAAAAAGAATGATTCTCATCACAGTGTATTTTTATTTGTGATGGGTATTTAATCTTTCTATGGGTTTTTTAAAATCTATGGCCTTAATTGTTGCCATCAAACTTCTCATCTACAACATAAAATGTAGGGAAAATGGAATAATATCTCTAAAAAAAGACATTTTGAAGTTCTAATCCAATTATTAAAGTGTGGGTCATGGGTAATTATATTTGTAGGCATACAAGAATATAAAAAATTTATCACTTACATAACCTATCTAGAAAAAAAATCACTGCAAGATTGTAGAAGTTCAGGATGTATTTCTTTCAGCAAGATAAAACACCAAAAGAGAAGTGCATTGCAAACCAGCAAAATGAGCAAAGACATCAAAACCTAAAGTTAATACTGAGTAATTGCTAAAAATATGACTATGAAACTTAGTGGGACGGCTAAGCAGGCATTCATAAAACAAAAGCGGCACAAAGTAAAAACTTAACAACCCAGAACCAAAATTTAAGGTAGTTTTTAATCGTGCTCAGGAGGGAGTAAGGAAGAAATGAAGGGAAATTATTAAACGCCAGTGATGCAACCCTTGCGTTGTTTCATTAGGGGCTTGGACATGCTATTTCATTTTTATGGAGACAGAAAAATTGATTTTGATTATAAAGGGTTTATGGATGTCCACTAGCAGAGCAAAAGAAACATTGGAACATTTAAAACCATTAAAGAAAGTACATAAAAAATGAGAAAAAATTGATAAAGCACAGGGAATATGAAATAGAAATAAACACTGAAGATAGTATAATGAAGCGGCATCAGTTGGATTTTTTCTAGTTTTTAAAACATTCTTAGTACACTTACTTATTTATCTGGTTTATTTTTTGGGGGGGCATGTCATGGAGCAAAGGTGGCAGCCAGAGGATGACTGTGGGAGTCAGTTCTCTTTCCACCGTGTGGGTCTCCTGAACTGAATGCAAGTTGTCAAGCCTGGCAGCATGCACCTTTACTGTCTGAGCCATCTTGTTGGCCTCATCAGTTGAATTTTTGACTGAAGAACTCTCAGTTCAGGAAGAGGCACATAAACAAGCAAAACAATACCACTCTGTGGAAGGAAACATACATAAACATACAACTGCATAAGGATGTTTCAAAGGAAGACATGGGCACATCTTTATCATGTCAGTGACAGAACCAAAACCAACCAGGAGTTTAGGCAAAGTTCAGTTCAGGACACCAAACATTTCTATACAAGTGGAGCAAAACTCACATTGATGAAGATATAGATGCTAAGAATACGTGTGGTGCTATGGACAGCAATGCCGTGGACAATATATAAAGAAAGAAAGCATACTGAGAGAGGGATTTTGTTTTAAATATTATGCTGGGAGATTTAAATCTTTTATAGATGCCAAAGAAAGATATAAGGGATTAAATAACAGTTAAGCAGAGAACAAAGAGGACAAAAGAGGGAGAGCCAGGAAAAAGGGAGGAGGAGAGCAGAGCTACAGAGAAGTTAAGTTTTATTGCTTCCAAATTGAGACCATGCACATGCTATGTGATATTTATGAGCACATAGATAGAGTGCTCCTGAAGGGAATGTGGCTTAAGTCTGAGAAGTTCCATTCTCTGACTACAGTGTAACAAATTTAGATGTTAAAAGCAAAACGTATATTGAAATAGCAAAAAATAAAGGAAAATCAATATGCTTGGTTGGACATTGGTAAGCAGGCAGTGCATGACAGTGGATGACAAAGTCAAAACAATATGGTTTCTCTAGAAAGGCAAGAAATAAGAGTTGAACCTAAGACACAAAAACCATGAAGAATGTCAGGTTTGGTAGTAAAAACTTAAACTTTTTACCCAATAAAAGTCACAGATTGGTAAGCAGTTGCATTCTATTTAATAAATATTTAGTACTAATACTCACATACAGAACATGCCAATTATGGAAAGAAAAATAAATGGGCACAAGGAGAAATGAGTGCAGACCATAAATGGGCCATCACCCAGGAAGAAAGGTCAATCAGCAGCACCACAGACAGCTGCTCCCACGGGGGATGGAGAAGTGCAAATCGAATCAAGATGCGGTTTTTGTCTAATAGACTGGAAAGCAACCTTTAAGTCTGCCAGCGACACGTTTGGCTGGGTTGTGGATAAATGAACATCCTTACGACTTCTTGGCTTGTATTTGATTTGGCTTAGATTTATGTAGGGAAGTTTGAAGGTATCAAAAACTTCAAAACGTATATCTCTCCAACTATCAAGACTATATTGAGGAATTTGCAGTGCAAGTCTATTGAGGGTGTGGTGACTTGAAGAGAATAATTTAAGATAATTTCACTTCTGGGACACAGTGACTGGCTGAAGTATTGTTCAGTTAACAAACAGACCTCTCACAATGTTCAAACAGTGAAGTAGGTCTTTCTGCTGAGAGTTCACACCTGCTGAACTTGGGCGAGTGGGCAGATACACATTCCTACATGTATCCTTGTATAGACACACACACAGCCCTGTGTACAAACACCTACACACCTGTATACACCCACCCACCACACATTTACACACACATAGCCATGGGTATGCACATGTGCACACACAAAGGCTGAGACATTTGTGTTTAAAGAAAAGTCTAAAAGTTTCAGAATGCTGAACTGTCAAGAATAACTTTAATTGAATAATGACCACCTTGACTTAATAATAATGTGGTTGTCTTTAAGTCTAAACATTTAACATAATTTTGTAATATAGAAAATAAAATGAAACTAATCACTCTCAACTCTCACAATGAAAAGAATGAAGGCATGAAGATCTAGGGAGGAGTCTGAGATGAAGCAAACCTTTGCCTTTACAAAGTCCTTCCTCAGGTGTTGAAAATCAAAGTCAAGGCTAGAACCAGATAGAGTGTGATGACAGCATAGGATGCAGAAAATGTTTCTGGCCCATTTGCATGTACACATAAGTATATATGGGTAATTTTATGTTAACAAGTAGCAAATCTGCTTTTCCAACAAAAACAATGTAGCAATCTATTATTTATAACAGGACCGGGCCAATAGATCCCAACAAAGAACTTCTGCTGTCTTATGTCCTGTTACAGGCAGTTGAAAAGCAGGTGGAAAACAGAAGGCATGTTTCATGTCTAAGTGGTATGGAGTGTTTACCCTGCCCTTTTCTTGGGGGGTGGGTGTGGGATGTAATTATTACTGTCGATAATGCATTTGTTCTTTTGCCTTCCTAGCGTAGAATCAAATTTGCCACTTCATGAAGCACGAAATTAACTTTTCAATACTAATTCAATAAGAATGTTGACTAAACTGTGAGCAACTATCATCCAAATAAGGAAATGCCTTTCTGCCCCTCCCCTTGTCACCTTCAAGTCACTACAAATGGCATCATTTGCTCATCCCACAGAAAGAGATGAAGCAGAAGCCGTGAACATGATATTTCTAAATTGAGGCAAATGAGAGCATTCCAAATGTTTAGAATGTCAAACACTCTCTGATGCTTACTACATTCTTGAATCTCCTGGAACAACTCATGGTTCTGTCATATTTGTTAGTCCAAAAAGCCCTTAAGTTATCCATGGGGAGCAGACATTATGAAAGGGATCTAAAAATGGGATTTGTGGCTGGTGTCTAGCATGAGCTTACACGTTCAGTAGCCAAATGGTGTGGGAAGTTCTTCTGTATATATTTTGCTTTTATTGGTTAATAAAGAAGCTGCTTCCAGTCAATGGCTTAACAGACTATAGTCCGTTTCTGTGCGATTATTTCGGGTTGGAGTAGCTGGGAATGAATGAACATCCTCCAACAACAGCCAAAGGTTTTATGGTAACGAAATTACAGGATTCTAGACAGAATAGAAATAATAGAATAGTGACAGTCATTTGGTTGTGATCATGGTCACTAAATACTAAAATGAAGAGCTCCAGTTTGTATCTTAAATATCTTCTGAAAGTCTATGAATGACAGTCTTGTTTTCAGGTTGGGGCCATTGTGGGCAGTGCAATCTATAAAAAGTAGGAACTAGTGGGCGATTTCAGATGACCTCAAAGAGGATAGTGAGGTACCAGCAGTGAGGTGAGTGGCTCTGGTCACACCACTCAATCTCCCTGTTGATCGTCAACTGAATTCTCCAAAACTGGATGTAAAGAAGTTCTTTTGCCCTGTGTTAGATAAGTACTTCAGGGAGTTGTTACAGAGAAGGAAGGATCTTTGGTGGGACCCTAATTATTTAGAAGACATTAAGTGCTTGCTAAGTATTACTGAACTTAATCCTCACAGGGATCCTATTTGGTAAGGGTGACAAACCTCATAGAATACAATGGGCAGAATACAAGTCTTCCTCCTAATATCTATGTTGACAGACTTGTGCCTAGCTAGCATGGTGGTGTAAGAAACCAGAGCCTTTTGAGGGTTCATTAGGTCAAAAGGCAGAATCTTTATGATTAGCGTCCTTATAAAGGAGACCCAGGAGAGTACTCTATCCTTCTGCCAAGTTAGGACACAATGGAAAGATGACAATATGCACGCCAGAAGTGGGTTAACCTAGTCTTGAATTTACATTCTCTGGGATTATTGTCCATAAGATACTCAGTTTGTAGTACTGTCATGGTAACCAGAAATTATTTAAGGGAAATGTGGAAACTGCAGTCCCCCATACTATGGTGTAGTATAGTTGACATTTAAACTAAGATGCAAGCAGATTCTGTGTCCTTTTCATTCTTTCAAATAATCAGAAGAAGCCATAGAAAATGTCAAGTTCATAACCTTGGATAGAGAAGGGCATGACTTATAGATATATGTGGGAGGTCATATTAAGTTTGTTTTCACGCAATCAAACCCAGAATGATGTCCAAACACCATTTTCTTTTTTTTGACTATATACTAGGATCTTTACCAAGCTATATGAATCTTAACTTAGTTTTCAATCTGTTTACTAATTATTAAAAAACTATACATAATGAAGTACAATATGACTTTCTGCTTTTTTTCCCCTCTAAGACAGCAATTCTGGTCAAAGCTAAGCTTTAATAGTCTTGCTCTATGATTGAGAGGGAGAGTTCAAGTTTTTCAAAGAGTCTCTCTGACATAGAGAAATCTAAAGCATGAGTTACACTCTTCATTCAAGAAAAACGACACACCACTGGGGAGTTTTCCTTCATCATTCCAGGGGCTAGTCCACTCCTTTACTCAGACGATTGAAACAAAGCCACAAAACACCCCTTATCCTGGACGTCCTTCACAGGGGACTCTTATATTCCACGCTGTGCCATGGTGACTGGATATGCTAAATCTGGCTGGGCCATGCATGATAAAACAGAGGGATTACTATAATCTAAGTGCAAACTAGTTCTAACCTGTATACATCACATAGTAGGTATCACTGTTTACTTAAGTTCAAAGTATGTCTATTGTTTTTTTCATTCTGATGTAGATTGATAGATCAACAGATCTATCCATCTACCCATCTACCCATCCAACCATCCATCCATCCATCCATCCATCCATCCATCCATCCATCCTTGAAATAAAAGATAGAAAGGCCCATGAGTAGTAGACCTTTGAGCCAGAGTATTTACCTCTCTGAGGAGGTCAAACAGTGGTCACATAAAATCACAATTTTGATGTCAATTTCTTTATGTTTTGAGATCACGCCTGTAACTTTTTTTATAACCTGATATTTTTACTCATGTTAGTTACTCAGTTTGTACAGCCCTTGATATTTTACACTTAGTATCACTTTGTTCAACCTCTTCCTTATCATAATTAATGTCCTGATGCAAAGATGTTACATTTTTGACATTTAGAGAAGGAGGTAGAAGAGTAAGAGAAGAATGACTGAGAATAAGTAAAAGGTATATGAGTAAATGCTGAGCTAGCTGAAGTACTCCAGGAACTACAGAAGTACTAAGCATATGGCTACAAACCTTCACTCTCCTATGAGGGAAGTGTTTCTACTATTCCCATCCTAAATATCAACAGATGAAGCTTGGAGAGGTTATGTAACTTATTCCTCAAGATCCCATGCCTAAGGTAACAGAATGGGTTTTTTTTTTTCACCCAGGCCATGTGCTTAGTCAACTGGTACACTACCATAATGAATATATTTTCTGCTTTACTTTAGATATCTAAGTCCTACTGGTAGGTTTACTCTAGTCTTGCAGAATCCAGGTAGGCAGGAGCTGTCATCATATATTTCTGTGTGTACAACTAGACTAGTGTTGCTTCTATTTATTAAAGATTTCAAAATGGAAAATATGCAGGATACACTCTAAGCTACAAATACCAGTGGGCACACTGAGAAACAAGCATGTGCAACTAGGTAAATTCTCATAGGCTTTATTATGTCCAAACTGCAGCATCCATGTGCGCTATCTGTGAGCCCAATGTGAGCTCATGGGGAATAAAAATTGCTAGTGCCATTGAATCTGTCTCTATGTTCCTTGAATATCAGAGGGTTTTAGATCATGATAAGGTAATGGTCAAATGCCCAGTGAGTGTTGTAGAGAAGTTTCTTAAGGAAGGAATAAGCAACTTACCCCAACATCCAAATTTCAGAAAAGTCTATCCATGTGACATATGACCTGATAACTATGCCATGGTGATTTTAATAAGGATGATGAGGCTGTTGATGACATCAGCAGGTAGCATTTATTAAGGCCTCATCAGGAATTGTTAGTAACAGATTTGCTCTTTCATTTCACTTTCCCAGCAATCTTATCACACTGGGTTCCACCATTAGTGGGAGATGATATTACCAAGAGTTTATAATAAAACAAAGAAATTGAAAGAGCAAGAAATAAAAGGTTATTCTTTGCAAGGGAAAACTACATACTGAACTAAAGAAACTGGAAAGAAATACTGCATATTATCAGCAGGGGCTGCTTTTCAAAGGTCAGGTTGCTCATACTGTTTTTGTTCCCATCTTCTTGGTTTCCTGTTTTACTCTTATAAGCCCTTGTTACATTTACAATGAGAAAATACAACAGAAGTTACTCTTAATAAACAAACAACATAAAATTTCTCTCCTGGAGACCACTAACTAGGTGTTGTCTATGCTTAAATAGGTCTTCTGGGGACTCTAAGACGTAGGTTATATTTATTTTTCTTCAAATAAAAAAGCAGTTCCAACTGATCTTTCTTAGAAATACAACTTCAGAATTCACCAAAAGGGAAACATGATCAGAGACATCTCAGAAACAGAAGACGCCTCTGATGAACCACAGAGGTAAGGAGATAAGTCACCTCAGGGGTCTGAGTGATTTATACTTTTCTCAGTAACATTATTTTCATCTTTTTTCCCATTTGTTTCTCACAAGTGGCCTAATTGGCCAGAACACCAGGCTTTGCCAATGGCTGTGCTATAGAAGATGAGAGATGATGGGAACAGTTACCTGCCAAGGCCACACAATGAGCTCATAAAAATCTAAGCATGGCGCCAAATCTCAACTCAAAGCAGTGGTCTTCTCGATGACAACAGTTATCTATGTAGAATCATGATTGTTCACATCAGGAAAGACAAGCCTATCTGTCCACCAGCTGGCTAAAATACTATGGACGAAGGTCTTGTATGACGTTGGCTATAAATCCAGTGTCTTGCACCTCATAGCAAAATCAAAGGAGTGCCAGTGTTGTTTTTCTTTCATGCCGCCATTCACGACATTCAATAGGTGACATGTCAAATGTAATGGGAGCTAGGAGTTCAAAGAGTATTTTCCTTAGTTAGCTTGCAGTGGGACATCAGGCAATTAATTCTTATTATGTATGATATGATCATGCATAAGCATAATACAAGGAATAGATAATGCCAAAGGAAGGTGATGAAGTGCCAGAAGGGGGCACTCTAACCTCCACTCATTGACTCATTTACTCTACAACCACCAAGTGTCTTTTCTGCCATGCATTGTGGTAGAGTCTGGGGGATTCATGGTGAAAAGAAACATATTATCTTTATCCTTGAGGAATCCAGAATAAACCAAATAATTACAGAAGTGAAGGCTGTGGAAAATGATACTTAATTTACTATGTAAACACACGTGAGATTTATTCTTTTGAATCAAGGGAAAACTTTTTTTTTGCAGCTCTCTACTAGAAAATTGAGACCTTTTTGCTTTCCCTTGCAGGCTCAGCCATTCAGAGAATAGCTTTTCAAGTGCTGATTAGAGAAAGCTTGCTTAATAATTTCCTACCTTTATGATTTAAGTTTAACAGATAACTTCTCATTGCCCTGCTGTTCCTACTTTCCCTCCATTACACACAGTATGTACTTGCCTTGTTCTCAGTTCATGCATATAAGCTAGCGTCATCCATGAAGGAGTTGATTTTGTCACCTGAAACTGTAGTATGATACTCAAATTTTCATATGTTTTGTGCATGGATTTCCAAAACTTAAAACTGGAACTTTTAAATCTTGTTTTTTCTTTTTATGACAAGAGAAGCATGAAACAGTGAAGAGACAGCTGCAACCATGCCGACATCAGCTCCTAACCTAAAGCATCTTCTGTGGAAGATAAGGTCACGTCAGGGGGTGTGGTCAGAAGAAATGCAAATCAGATTTTACGCTTCTTAAATTTTCGCTTTCTGATGTGAACATGATCATGCTGTAGCCCCCTCAGAGACTATGATGATAATGCTGCAACTGAATGGAAACTTTATTTTCAAGAGCAAGGGTTCATAATATTAAGGTGGGAAGGGACTTCTTAGGGTAGAGAGGAAGGAGAAAAATATAAGAAGCTATCTTATACTACCGAGGACCTTTGACAAGCATGGAGGAATGAGGATGCTCTCATTGCAAACTGTATATACAGAAAGGGGAACATTCCTTGGTTTCCTGAATGTGTTAGAGTTCAAAGATATTTTTATGCAGTTGTGGAAAAATCTGTAGTCTCGCATGTGTGTGTGTGAATTCATAGCCTAATTTGCATGTGGGGGGGGTTCCAGAGTCTAGTATATTTGAAATAGATTAAGATTGTATATATCTGCAATGTATTTACTCTACAATGTGGATAACCACTCCTATTTACTGGGCACTGAGGGTTTTCTAGGATGCAAGGGTTCCAGTTTTACAATTTGGAAATCCACACATGAAACATATGAAGATGCATCTTATTACTACTTCAAGTGAGGAAATCATCTTTATTTCTTCTTACATGATTCTGGGTTATATGAAAACTAGAGGCCTTTCCTATCTCTAAACTGACTCTTACATCCAAAGCCTGCATTCTTTTCTCACCGTCTTTCTTCTCCTTGGCCACCTCCTCAGCTCTCAAGCTGACCCTTTCAGTGCATCGGAGCTGCAAGCAGTCAGACAGTACAGCATAAGAAGAACCTCCTAGTTTAGCCCAGCCTTTGCCCACTGTGGTGCAAATTCTAATTGATCTTAATTAGAAAATGCTGGAGACAGACATCAGGGTAAATGGTAAAACCAGAGAAGTAAAGGAGCCAGCCACTAAAGAAACTTTTTACCTCTACACAATGCTCAGACAGAAGGGGGCAAGACCCTGTCTCCATGAATCCTCAGACAGAATGAAGTATCCTGTCTCTACAAGTCCTCAGACTGAATGCAATGCACTACTGTCTCCTCTGCCCTATGCCTATATTCCTCTCTCTGCCCAGTCAGAGCCCTTCCTGTCTCTACCTCTCTAATGTTAGAATTAAAGACATGTGAATCCCAAGTACTGGGATTAAAGGTGATAGCTACCACCACCTGGCTCTGTTTCTCTTTTAGACTGGATCAATCTCATGTACCTCAGGGTGGTTTTGAACTCACAGAGATCCATCTGCCTCTGTCTCCTGAGTGCTGGGATTAAATGTGTGTGCCACCACTGTCTGGCCTTTATGGCTAACGAGTGGCTAGCCCCACCCTCTGATCTCCAGGCAAGCTTTATTTGTCACAAACAACCAAAATATCACCAGAGCCCATGAAAAAGATTCATAATTCCTTATGTATTTCCTAAAGAGTTTTAACCAGAGGACAAAAAAATACTATGTGAAAAAAAGGGCATCACAAATCATATACTGAAAAATATGCATTTGGAATTTGCTTATATGATCATTGACGAAGTTCTAGTTCGTTTTTAAGTACTTACCTAAAATGGTGAGTCCATGTCTAAGCCCTCTCTGTCTGCATTAGCTGATGACTTGATGAAGGAACCTCTATCCTGGGCATCCTTTCCTCCTCATGCAGTGCAATGTGAAACACACCAGGTTTGATACTGCAGCCTGCTTCAGAGCCTCAGAGCTGGTTCCATCCAGGTACCTACTCTGCCACTTGGTGGTTAGATACGCTCAATGAATTATTTGATCCCTCTAAATCTTAGTTCATTCATTATGTTTTCAAAGAGGTTTTTTAAGGCATTAAAGAGTACCACTCTTCATCTTAAAGGCAACTGCTTTGTTCAATCAGATGTTTGGTGTGACAGATAATTATGAGATATACAAGAATCTCAACCATTAGAGATGCAAAACTTCTCCATGTTTTCCTTGTTATGGGAGGTAAATGGCTGAAGATATGTCCTAGCACTGGCAAACAAAAGAGTTACCAAGTGATGCCTCAAAAATTGCAATTGACTCTCTCTCCCCTGTATCACTGATGTGACTGTGAAATTTAAAAACCAAGCTAGCACTCAAATTAGGAGGGTCTGGGAGAACAGGCATGGCTATCTTTTCCTTCACTTTGTTATGAGATAACATCTTACTGTGTCGGCCTGCCTACATTGGCCTAGGACTTACTATGCATCCCAAGGTAGCCTGGAACCTCATGATCTTCCTATATCAGTCTTCTAAGAATTGGGATTACAGGTGTGCGCTACTGCACTTAGTCCACGCAGACACCTTTTTAACCTCTAATTTGAGACCTGGTTCCATTTGAAATTCTGTCCTTGCTTCTGCATCCACCCAGTACCAGATGAAGCTTGTAGTTACCTAAGTCTTGGATATTAATTGAAAAAAGAAGCCTTTCCCACACATATTGAACCTGGGAGAGCTCATGTGTGATGGTGTAATTACTTTGGTGGCATCAAGAGAGCAGAAGATTCCCCTGGAGAGCCCAAAGTTTCCATCTGAAATTTGAGTTTCTTTGGATCTCTGTCACTTGAAGTCAGACAACATCATTTTAACAAATTTTGAGCTTGTGAATAATTTCTCCTTTTTGTTTGCTCTGATATGTAAATGGATAATAAAGGTTGGAATATTTATCATGTTGACAGCCCCTGCTTGGTAGATTTGATTTTGTTAGAAAGCAGAGTTTTCCTTTGAGAGTTCAACTCTGTGTCTTCCTATTCTTGACTTGTACTTTAAATACCTTTGATGTTTTCTAACAACACCAAAATAAAATAGGGGCAGCTCTTAGGCATGAATGAGTATATTGGCCACTTCATTTTGTAACTATTAGGGAGACACAAAATGCACCTACTAAATAAAGTCAGTTCAGTTAAGAAGTGATGCGGCATTTCCCAAATGACTCCTGTCTCACTCACTGGATTAAAACCTACAGCATTATAGCTCGTATTCCAGTGATATGTTTAGTACCTACTTTACCAAATCACTAGGAAAGCTATGTACTATGACATCTGTCCAAATGCAGAGGGATTCAAACTCTGACTATGCTAATCAGACATCAGATGAACATAAAGACATCACTAAAAAGGCCACTCTCAGAGAGCAAAGTGTCCCTGGTATTTTTTTTTATATATAACTAGATGTTTGGCCTGACTTCCTCCATCCCTCTGTAGATGCCAGCACTACAGCTGCCTTTATATCTCAGAGAAATCATTATTTAAGTGACTGCATGAGGCACCACACATGTTGAAGAGTAACCATGTTGTGTCTTGCAAAGCCAGGGTCAATGTGTGGGTCTTTCCTGATGAAAGATGAGATAGAATGTGAAGATCATATTGGAATACCTCTTTCCCACTCTCTGTAAAAGATAAAATCTCAGGTTCTCACTTAACACAATGCCAAATGTTTCTGTAGAGATTCCCTCAAGGACAGAATGGGCTTCTTCAGATCTGGAGGTCAGGTTTGTAGTTATCACTGCTCACCTGGCAACCAAGCAGGTTCCCACCATGACTTCAAGAAAACAGAAACCTCCCAAGTCAGGTGGAGATCAGAGGCAACTGCTGCAAGTTAGCAAGTATGGAACCTGGTACCGTCTGCTCTGTCTGCGGAGTTGTTTTTGAGGATGTGGTAAGATAATGAAGAACTGCAGCAAATATTAGAAGTGGCACATTTTCATAAGAACACAATTATAGTGTTGAGACAAGGCCAAACCTGTCAACTTCTAGTCATCCATTCAAAAGACAAAGACCCTGTTGCACGTTGGGTGCCAATCTATTGGAGGAGAGAGCTGTTTGTTTGTTCCCGGCCACCCAGCTAGCTTTGACCCAAAATAATCACACAGAAACTGTATTAATTAAATCACTGCTTGGTCCATTAGCTCTAACTTCTTATTGGCTAACTTTTACATATTAATTTAACCCGTTTTTATTAATCTGTATATTGCCATGTGGCAGTGGCTTACCGGCAAAGATTCGGCATGTCTGGTGGTGGATCTATGGCGTCCCTCTGACTCTGCCCTTCTTTCTCCCAGCATTTAGTACAGTCCTCCCTACCTACCTAAGTTTTGCCCTATCAACAGGCCAAGGCAGTTTCTTTTTTAATTGATTTTTATTGAGCTCTGCATTTTTCTCTGCTCCCTCCCCATTTCTTCCCTCCCCCTTCAACCCTCCCCCAGGTCCTCGTGCTCCCAATTTACTCAGGAGAGCATGTCTTTTTCTATTTCCCATGTAGATTAGATCTATGTAAGTCTCTTTGTGTCCTCATTTTTGTCTAAGTTCTCTGGTCTTGTGGCTTGTATGGTAATCACAGCACACAGAGGGGATCAAGACCCTACTTTAACAATCTTCTACAGATGTTTATTTGATAGGTTTATAGTGAAAAGTCAGCTCAATGTTTAGCTTTTTAAATTTGGTTTTCCAGAAACAGCTTCCTAATTTCCTTTGGGGACCATTCAGTACCTTGGGAATTTGTAGAACTCATTCTTCTTCCATGTAACAAGAGTGGAAAGAGAGAAAGATTCCTGTCCTCAGTAGCCCACAGGACAACCCAAAGTCCCTATTCTATCTTTGCTTCACTGATTTTTATATCTCATGTGTGTGTTGTGTGTGTGTGCATGCGTACATGTGTGCGTGCATGTGTGTACTGTTCACATATGAGTGTACATGAGTATGCAAGTGTGCACATGGCGATGTGTGGAGACCAGATGATAATGACAGATGTTAGTCTTCAGGCACCTTCCACATTTTTGGGGGAGGCAGAGTTTCTAATTTGCCTGGAACTCCATCAACTATCCTAAGAAACTTGGCAAGCAAGCTTCAGAGATTTGTCTGTTTCTATCTACCATCTTGCCATCCCTGGCTTTATAAGGTTGTACCCCACACCTGACTTCTTATGTGGTGTTAGGATTTGAACTCATGTCCTCATGCTTTTGAGGTGAGTGCTTTACTGACTAAGCCCTCTCTCTGTCTCTAGCAGTAGTTTTTAAATAATAAAGACCCATTCCACTTTACCTGCAATTCAAAAGGTCTTCCACTTAAAAATTTAAAACAGTAGCCATGCAAATAAAATGTCTGGTGGTGCTTTGCTTAATCTATTTGCTCCTGCCTGTAGTATTTGTCCTATTTCTAAAATCTGGGTGATTGGAGCTATTTAAACCAGACCCATCCTGAGACGTACAATAATGGGAATTAACAGCATAAGGGGGAGCTCATGTTCTTTTGTGGGTTTAGGCCAGACTCAGGGAGGAGAGATTTAGAGAGAGGGATGGTGTCAAAGGGGAGCATTAGAGACAATGTGAATCCCCTCTGATCCTGCCCTTAAACTTTTTTAGGAAACTTAATCTCCAAAGATGTGGTTCAATTTTGATTATAAAGAGAATATCCATCTACCAATGGTAATTAATAAAAATGGCAGAGCAGTGGATGAGCCGATTCCCCTCTTAATCAGATGCTCCTGAGAGTGCACAGCTTCATTTAATTATTTGTTTTGTTCTTTCTTCCATCCTGTCACATCCCACAAATGACTTTATTTAGGTAACAACAGAACAAAACAGAACATGGTATATAACAGCCACAACAATGATCAAAACACTAGAGTCAAATCAGGAGGGGCTGACATGGGATGATTGTATTTGGAGAGAAATCCAGTAGGTTGTAAAGGTCTTCAGGTTTTATCATAAGTTAAAGAATGACTATGAATGTCTGGACACTAGAAAGGACAAGGACAGTCCAGCTCCTAAGGAGGGAAAACCATACCTATTGTCTAGAGTTAAAAGGGTTTCTCTAAGTCCCTAGGCTTGGAGTTAAAGATATTCCTCCTAGAACTACTTTAGGAAACCTGCATGATGTATCCTTTACTAAATGCAAAAAGCAAATCCATGCCACGGCCATAAATATGAACTTCTTAAAGCAAAATGGGTCTTAAAGGTATTCATTATCAGGGGAGTGAATAGATTTTGATCTATTAGTTACTATCTTTCAAATTAATTTTTGTGAACTTCGAAGGAGGGGGGACCTAGGAGGAGTGAAGGGAGGGAAAACTGTGGTTTGTATGTAACATATGGGAGGAGAATTAAAAAAATGAAAAGAAAGGCGGTTTATATTAAATTCTCAAAGGCCAATTTGGACTTTAGAAAGAATGGGGATGGAAGTTACAGCTTGCTATATATTTTGACTAAGGGGATGTGGTCAAGAGAGCAATACTTAACATGGCACTGCAGGCTTCTACTTTCTCCTCTAGAAACTGTTGATCTCAGCCAACAGAATAGGCTATTTGTAGCTTCTGTCCCTTTATTTTGAACCTCAGAATACATCTGACCTGCTCTGAAAATGAAGTCAGACCTGCTCCAGCAGGCCTGAGGACTCATAGGTAAGACAATGCATGCTCACATTTCATACCATCAAGATTTTGTAGTTAGTGGATGAATTTAATTGTTGTGGCAATATCTGGCTAAGAACCTGCATTGTCTACCTAACAAAGTTACTGTGAAGATAAAGTCAGAGAAATATGGATATAATTTGTAGGTCCAAATTTAATTAATGGATTATAATTGCTCATTTTTGGATATTTATTCTCACATACAGAGTTTATAGAAATCCTGCTTTCTGATTGCTGGCGTGGTAACAGACCCAGGGAAGAGGTATAAGCAATTTGAAGTAAGAGTCATAGAGTTAGCTTACTCTATATAGCGTCACCAGACATTTCCTTTCCATGTCATGTGAACCCTCCTATTTTGGAGCAGATTCTATGCGTGTTTTAGGTCCATGATGAGGGCAGGAATGATGGAGGCTGAGTATGATGATTTTGGAATAATGCATAAGAGCAATCTAGAAGAAGATCAAAAGACTGAGAGAAAGTAGAAATAGATGAATAAAAGGAGTTTGGAAACCAAAGTAAGTAACTAATCGACAGCTAGATAATACTCATTGTATCCGTAGGAGAGTCTTTGCAAATTCTGTAAGATTTTTGAATTTCCTAGTTGTCACTTTCTATGGAACACTATGGAAGTTGGAAGTTGAAAATCTGAAGCTCTGGATACTTCTAGTTTGATAATGTTTCCAAATAATATAGTAAACATTCATCATGTATCTGCAAACAACTTTAATGCATATTTAATTGGCAATCACCATATGTCAAATAAAAGAAACACGATCCATTAGCCATGGTTTCATGTGGTATTATGAAGTACATGAGCAATTACATGAGTAATTTACATGAGTTTCTGTATTACATGAAGACAAAGAAGTATGGGTATTACAAAGAATGCAACCTATAAAGTCTTCAGACATGTAGTATTCTTGGCAATTGTGTGGATTAAAAAGTAAGGTAACACTGATGGCATAAGTAATACTGTCTTCAAATTAAAAGCCAATGATTCTTAGTAGCTTCTTAATATAATTTCCAGGGTCTGCTACTTTGCTGTTAAAAATAAAAGTAAGTCGTGGGGCCTCAAGAGATGGCTCTGTGACTAAAAGTGCATTAGGTTATTTGCTAGGGCCCAAGTTAAGTTTATAGCACTCAGATAGGTAGCTCACAACCACCTATAGCTGTAGTTCCAGGGTTCTGAAGTCCTCTTCTGGCCTCCATGGGCACTGCACTCATGTGTACCAACCTGCATACTGACACATGCATGTACACATAATTCAAAATTAAAATAATTAAATCTTAGTCAGGCATTGTGGTACATGCCTCTTATCCAGCACTCGGGAGGCAGAGGCAGGCAGATCTCTGAGTTCGAAGCCAACCTGGTCTACAAAGTGAGTTCCAGGATAGCCAGGGCTACACAGAGAAACCTTTTCTCAAAAAACCAAACGAAATAAAACAAGCAAAACCAAATAAAATAAAATAAGACAAAAATGAAATATTAAAATAAGTAAGTTGTGGAAACATTATGTGGTAGGCACAATAATGGGATTTTTTCCCTTCTTAATACTATTTTATTTGAAACTTTAATAGATTTATACAATGTGTATTAATCTTATCCATCCACACTACCTCACTCCAGCTACTCCTGGTGCCCCCACCCATTCTGTCTTAGTTAGAATCACTACTGCCATGACAAAACACCATGACCAAAAGCAAGTTGGGGAGAAAAGGGTTTATTTGGCTTATGCTTCCGTCACTGAAGGAAGTAAGGGCAAGAACTCAAGTAGGGCCAAAACTTGGAGGCAGGAGCTGATACAGAGGCCATGGAGGAGTGCTGCTTATTGGCTTCCTCATCATGGATTCCTCAGCCTGCTTTCTAATAGAACCCAGGACCACCAGCCCAATGGACAGCATCGCCCACTATGAACTAGGCCATGTCTCATCAATCACTAATTTTTAAAAAAATTACCTACAGACTTGCTTACAGCCAGATCTCATGGAGGCATTTTCTTAATAGAGGTTCCCTCCTCTCGTATGACTTTAGCTTGTCAAGTTGACATAAAACTAGTCAGTATATCTAATATGCTATGATCCTCACCAGACCTCTTTATGATTAACTGCATTTGACAGACCAGGAAGCAGTAAAGTAACTTGCTTAAGGACCATTAGAGTCCAACTACATCCTTTCCCCGATGCATCCTGTCACCTTCACAGTTTATTTACCATGCTCCATATGGTACAGTTACTAAAAAGCAAATGGTAACTGCAAAAAAGTCTTGCTTGCCATTTCTCTTCTTCATAGCTAGAGAGAGAGTTTACTAACATCAGTGTCAATGATCATAAAGCAAAACGTCTTAAGCCTTAAATTTGGTTTTCAAATACCAGCATTTCAGGGGCAGATTAGCTGACTCCAATAATATACCTCAATCGCTGCAGCGAAAGGGAATCTTTTCATCCGTTATAGAAAACTGTCAGAGGAAAACATTTTCCCTGATATCACACCCAAGAGGACAGCATGTTCATTATCGTATTTTGCCGAACGTTCATATGCTCCATGCAGCATAAATGCATACTTTGCCTTTTGAAAAGCCTTGGTAACAAAAGGACAAAATAATCCATCTACACCTCATAGTTCATTCTAATAAGGCTGGACTCATGTAAATGCTGCATTCATAAAAATGAAAAATAAAGGGCCTCTTAGGCAGCCCACCTGTATGTACTATGATTGGTTCCTCAGGTAAGGTGTAAAAGCTCAAGCCCACAGCTTTGACTACCCATAAGAGGTGGGAGCTAAGGGGCAGAGGGAGGCAGTCTTATACAGAGGAAGGGAGATGGGAGAGCTACTTCCTTTCTGGGCACAGGGAATTGAGGAGACTTTACCTTGCTTTTCTTTGGGAATCCCAAGGCCACTGGCTCTGGCCATTAAGAACTCATTTACCTAAAAGTTTCTGAGCACTCTTAGGAAACAGCCAAGAGGACTTGGAAGCTGGCTGCAAAACTCCCAAGAGAAGCAGAGAGAGGTGATGCACCAATGTCTGGTACTTGAAAGGGCAAAGGCAGATGGATGGCTGGGCATGGAAGATTCTATAGATGTATGACTAAGGGGAGGAGGGGAGACATCCTTTTGTTGGCGCCTGAGCCTTTCTCAGCCCTAACCTGGCAAGGTCACTCAAATGGCTTCCAAATAAGTCTCTGGGGATATTTTTTTTTTGTCAGATGCTTCTTTGAGATTGGAAAAACTGTGCTGTCTTTTGTTAAACCCAAAAGAGGACTGAAGTCATTTCATGGTCAGGGCACTTGGAGCATTCAGGAACTGGCAGAAGGCCTTCCCTCGGCTTGCAGAATTATTACTGCCCAGATGGGAGCAACTGTGCCCTGTTATGCAGCAAGAGCACAGTAGAGTGCTTGTAGATGAGAGAAGCAGGAGAGACCATGTCTCCTCATGGGCCAGCCTCCCAGGAGCAATGTGTTGCCTAGGACCAGGCAGAAGGGAGGTACCTTGAGGGTTGGGATAAGTTGATGGAAAGGTCTTGTGTGGACAGTATGAGGGTCATTCTTGCATTTCTTTCAGGCTTAATACTTAACTGGGAAAAGAACAACCCTAAGATTTCTATCCATTGCCATCATTATTATCCAGAGAGAACCGAGGGCAGGCTTAGAAATGAATGGCAGAGACACGTCAGCCTCACTCCTGTTAAATTATGCACATCGTATGAAATTACTTCAAGGATGAGTGCCTAGGAGAAACAGGGACCAGTCCTTTATGTTGGCCAGTCCTTTGAGGCTTGTGTACTTAAAAGTTAATTCCTGATCGGCTCTGAGCCTTGTGGAACTTGGAAAGGTGTCTATCAGAGTTTCTAAAGTGTAATTTGTGTTCATAAGGGAGGTCAGATGCAGAAGACCAAGATGTGCCCTTATCATAACAGAAAAGGCAGCAGAAGGTGCAACCACGCTCTAAGGAGAGAGAAAGCATATGTACTGTGTCCTAGATAGTAAGACTGAGTGCTTCCCTCTGGCTTGAACTGTGAGAGCTGGTGTAGTGATGAAGATAGCCGTGCCAGGCATTTTAAAGTGGCACCTTTAAGATGAAAGAAGGGCATGGGGGAAATTATCGACTAATTCAGCAATGCATTTAAGGAATGCTTGACTACCGTGTGTGGGAGTAGAGTGTCAGCCAGGAAATCAAACAACCCTAATGCACCATCTACCAGGATAAAGCATGCATAATGTTGGCCTGAATAAGAAGCAGAGCCACCATCAACAGCTTGAAAAATGGTCCATGTCCTTAATCCCAGCATTTGGGAGGCAGAGGTAGAGAGGCCTATATAGAGGTATAGAGGTCTATATAGTGAATTCCGAGCCAGCCGGAGCTGCAAAGTGACTCTCTCTCTCTCTCTCTCTCTCTCTCTCTCTCTCTCTCTCTCTCTCTCTCTCTCTCTCTCTCTCACACACACACACACACACACTAAAACCAGCCTGAAAGGTGGGAAGATAGGTGAATACTCACTTTCCATTATGTTCTCAAAACATGGCAAAGAGAAGAAAATTGGGCCAAAGAAGTAAAGAAGTCTTGGAAGGACTCTTAGAAGGATTTGTCAAGCCCAGGCCTTCTTCCTAAACCTTTGATATAGATAGGAACTATCTTGTCCACATTCCGCTTCAGTATAACATTTGGAAAGGAATGGAAATTTGGAGTCAGATAACTGTTTTGACTCAGCTCTACCATCATCCTTTGTAATTGTGCACATCTGCACACTTTTGTTTCCTGGCCTTTACAAGGAAGGTGTATGATAAAATGTATACATGTAGGTGGATTTAGGAGGTAGTCACACTTTCCCCTTCCTTTCCTCATCTTTTTCTAACCCTAGAACTTGGGACATTTCCCACATATCTACTTATTATTTTATGCAATAGGCATTAGTAAGGGCTTTCTGTATATCGTACACTTTGTTGTAACCACAAACAATCTGATGTGGTATAAAAAGTACTGGGTGTGGCAGGGTACAGTTGTGATTTCAGTGCAGGCAGATCCGTGGGATTCATTGGCCAGCTACCTTAACCTACAACAATGAACAATCTCGTTTCAAAAATCCAGGGTGAAAAAGCCTTCTAGGAAATGACACCTAATGGTATCCTCTGGCCTTATGAGCAAATGCATATGTAAACCTGCACACACAAGTACACACACACACACACACACACACACACACACACACACACACTACTGGGTCAAATGGAACCTAGACTTCAGGTTGAAATGAACCATCCTAAATACAGGCCCTATGCCTTCTATCAGTTATTTAAAGCACAAATTCATATGCAAGTACCAGACAATATCCTAACTGGCAGACACCATTTGCTCATCCAAACAGAGTTTGCTGCTCCCACTTGAAGGCATCCATCAGAGAACTCTGGCTGTTATTAATTCACTGTGCAAAGGTGATCAACATAGGGTATATTCATTGGTCCCAATCTACTAAATGGCAAACTAAAAACCTTGCCAGATGGGTAAGCCAGAGTATTTGTGTAACATTTAACTTTCTCATATCTTCGCTAGGCTCTCAATTTTCTTTTTAAGTTATAGAGGGCAACAACATGGGACACACAGAACAGCGTGACTACATTAATATTGCTACTTGTTTATATATAATCTGTGACCACTTACTTTTCCCCATTATGTTCTTCCAAGTGGATAACTCACAGTCATTAACTTTCAGGAAGCCCCTATATATCACAGCATCATAGCACTAAGCCTTTTGGAAATCCATCACAAATCAGTACACGGATGACATTGATGTCTTATTGCTATTCATTCCTTCTGGGCCGTTTTTAGCAGTTCATTTTTTTTAGATCCCTGCAGTGCTGAAATATGGCTTGCTCCACTATCTGTCCTTTTTGTAATCACAAAAGGAAATCTTGGCAGTTGTCGTATATTTTACTCTTGAGGAAAATGCCCAGTAATATTTTGAATTGATTGAACAGCATGGACTCAAAGCTGCCTAGTGAAGTGCCATTCCCCCACTTCCCCATAATGTTTTTAATCTTAACTTTTTTGGACTCAGAAACTGTGAAGTAATCATTAAAAGACAGTGTGTAGAATAAAGATCTCTCTCTTTTTTTTTTTTTTTTTAGAAAATCCTAAGAGATTTCTCCCTCCTTGCTTTGTGCTTTTGAACATGCCTAGAACATACATTTACAGCGCCACTTGCCATGCTGTGGGAAGAATAGTGTCACTGAAAGGAGGCTTGGGCAAGGGTGAGGGTGGGCACCTGAGGTTGTAAAGCAGTTCAGGAACATTCAGGTTATGGAGTATCAAAAGCTTAAATTGGTAAAGATATTGAAGGATTATGGCTTGTTAGGAAGGAAGTAAAGAGAGAAAGTAGAATGAAAGTTAGAGCAGCGAGATTTCCACAGAACCTTACGCTCACTCCTCTCTCCAGACTTTGTGGAGCAGGCCACAGAAACTAGAGTTGGAGAATATGGGATCCCAGATTTCTGCAGCCAGCCATCCTATGGCTTCTAGACTCATTTCTGATAAGAATAGTTCTGATAAATCTAAAACTTTTTTTTCATCTTCAGTTATAATCAACATTATTGGTTATTCATTTGGACTGGTTCCCCAGTCTCTGTAAACATTGGTTTTAGTACTCTGGGGATTACCCTGACTCCTAAGAGCATTACTATGCCGGTAGATTTGAATTAACCAGTATGTCAGAAAAACATGCCACCAGATGTACAGCATTCACAGATTCCTGTGGTGTGAACACTTCTGCTATGATGTGTTTAAGTTGCCAATTTGATATCACTGATAACAGAGGTGGGAAGACACACAAAATGGGCTTTTAAAAGTTGGTAGAGGCTAGTTTAATTACTTTTTATGTGGTTGTGAATGGTGTTCCTCTGGTTTTCAGTCGTGTGTCATTAATATATAGGAAGGCTACCACGTTTTGTATATTAATTGCGTATCCCACCACTTTACCCAAAGCATTTATGAGTGCTAAGATTTCTCTGATGGAGTCTTTAGAGTTATAGCGACACACAGGATACTTGACATTTCCCTTTCTGATTTATAACAATTTTCTCATCTTGCTGCTCTAGGTAAGACTCTCTGAAGACATCTTACACACTGGGTACAGGACACCAAGAAATCAAGCAGGAGCTGAACCAGAAACTTCTGTGCTCACTAGTGCTGGTTGTGAGAAGATAGGTGCTATCCAGGCTGCTGGGGGAGGGAAGCCATAAAAGGCTACCTAGGAGTCATAAAGGGCTACCTAGGAGTCATAAAGGGCTACCTAGAAGGCATAAAGGGCTACCTAGGAGTCTTAAAGGGCTACCTAGGAGTCATAAAGGGCTACCTAAAAGTCTTAAAGGGCTACCTAGGAGTCTTAAAGGCTGCTGGAGGAGAAAAGTCATTAGCTGTTATCTGAGAACCCTGCATGCTGCAATTCTGATGTGCCAGGAAATGATGCAGGACAATTGTCTATATTCTGTTAATTATATTTTAAATAAACGCTGATTGGCCAGTAGCCAGGCAGGAAGTATAGGTGGGATAACCAGACAGGAAGAAGAGGTGGGTCAATGAGAACAGGAGAATTCTGGGAAGAGGGAAGCTCCCTCTGCAGTCCTGCCCAGACACAGAAGAAGGAGGATGTGACCTGCCCCGATGAAAAAGGTACCAAGCCACATGGCTAACATAGATAAGAATAATGGGTTAATATAAGTTGTAAGAGTTAATAAGAAGCCTGAGCTAATGGGCCAATCAGTTTATCATTAATATAGACCTCTGTGTGATTTCCTTGGGACTTAAGGATTGTGGGAACTGGGCAGAACAAGGACTGGGCAGGACAGAAACTCGCCAAAAAATGGAGCCCACATGGACAACTGCATCCACATAAAACCTGAGAGAGCTTGGGAAGTAATTTTAGACAGAAAAGAATAGAGTAAAACATGGCTTCTTGGTATCAGCAATTTCTCAGATCTGCTCTGCTTGCTAGAGGCAAGCACTTTCATTTAAGAGAGGCTTCCTGACTCAGCTTTAGCTGCAAAACCCTGTAGCTCTTTAAGAGGTCCTGCCACGAAACACTTAAATGGTGTTGATAAAAGCTGACCACATGCTTTTTTGGTTTTCAGCGATAGCAGGAAAAAAGCAGCATCATTTTAAAATGCCTTTCTGGGCCGTCCTGCCAATGCAAACTCTGACTCTTTGAGGCAGGAGGTCCGGCTACAGAGAGAGCATTTGAGTTTTGTGTTTGTGGACACACTATTGCAGCTTGCTTGCTGGCAAGGACCTTGAAATGCCATAGAGTTGTGGCAATAAACATGGCTTCAGCTGGTACCTCCGCCATGACCCTGGAATTTCAGAAAACTAAGGAATGGGCTGAATCCAGCTGTTAAAGCCACGGCATTAATCCTACTCATATTGCTTAGCAAATTAAAGATGCATGTGGTCAGAGAAAGAGAGATATACAGTAAAGAGAGATTCAAAGATTAAGAAAACCTCTAAATGTTTTACAGTGTGTTAAAAATATATGCAAGCTTGGGAGAGAAAAGAAAATGGTTAAAGTCCTTAAAATAAAAAAAAAAAGAGTAGTTGAGTGTGGTGATACACACCTTTAATCCCAATACTTGGGAGACAGAGGCAGTCAGATCTCTGTGAGTTCAAGGTGTGGTGGCACTTGGGAGGCAGAGACAGGTGGATCTCTGTGAGTTAAATGACAGCCTGGTTTACGGAGTGGGTTCCAGGACAAAAATACACAGAAACTCTGTCTCAAAAAGCCAAAAATTAAAGATATAAGAAATAGAGGTTAAAATAAAGCTACGTAAGGATGACAAATACGCAGAGAGTCTGGATATTGTATATTATAATGTTCTCTTTGAATTGTTTGAATGCTGAGGAAGGAGCAACAGCTGCTAAAAGATATTTGTTTATAAATGCTGCTAAATTAATCCAAGATAGGTATTTTGAAAATACCTTGACTTGAAAAATTGAAGTCAAAAAGTATGTTACTTTGGAGAAGAGATTTTGATTTTGTTTCTACAGGAAATGAGAGGTTGTGGATTCATTCTGAGTTAAAAAAATCAGGTTTGATCAAGGAAGACCACCTAAGAAATCTCTGGTAGGAACAGATGGCCCAGATGTCTGAGTTCTACATTCAGAACAGATTCAAGACTGCTGCCTGAGATGATCAAGACTCACAGGATACTCCAGCCAGGACTTGATCATAATTCTAAATTATCTTTAGGTCCCTATAAGATTATCAGTGCTCCCAACCAGCAGGAAGTAGCCTGGAAAACTATGCCCACATTCCCAAAAAATGAACTATGGATGTTCTTGGTTTTTGTTTTTTTTTTTTTTAAAGAGGGGAAGTGGTGGGGGACAATTGTCTATATTCTTTCAATTATGTTTTATATAAATGCTGATTGGCCAGTAGCCAGGCAGAAAGTATAGGTGGGACTACCAGACAGGAAGAAGAGGTGGGTCAATGAGAACAGGAGAATTCTGGGAAGAGGGAAGCTCCCTCTGCAGTCCTGCCCAGACACAGAAGAAGGAAGATGTGACCTGCCCCGCTGAAAGAGGTACTGAGCCATGTGGCTAACATAGATAAGAATAATGGGTTAATATAAGTTATGAGAGTTAATAAGAAGGCTGAGCTAATGGGCCAATTAATTTATCATTAATATAGACCTCTGTGTGATTTCTTTCAGACTTAAGGATTGTGGGAACCAGGCAGAACAAGGACTTGGCAGGACAGAAACTCAGTCAACAAGGAAAGATATGCCTGTTAGTCTAATGGTGTGCTGTCACTTTCCTGGAAATAATCAACTACTTTCTCATTGAATTTGATGCCTATTGTATAAGACTGAACACAAACCTGGTCCTGGTACTATAAATCTGCTCAAAAACCTATGGCTGGAGACTCAGGCTCTAGGGAAGAACATATTACTCGTGTTCTGCTAACTGGATATGTAGCCAGGCTACCTTCTAAAATTTATGTTTATATCTATAGACCAGTGCTTCTGCCAGCCTGGGCCAGAGAAGATTCTATTTGCATAGAGCAGTATTTAATGCAGTCTTACAGATGGTCAATGTGCTGATAATAAGTGCTCAGCCTTAAGCAGGGTGTCTGTATTACCTTCTCCAAGGATAAGGGAACATCATAGAAGAGAGGGTAGAAGGACTGAGAGCCAGAGCATGGAGAAGAATACCACAAGATGCTGTCTTCTAGATGTAGCATGGCCATCACAATCACTAGCACACAGTTGATGAGATTACTTGCACAAGACTAGTATTAGAAAAATATGCAAGAAGGAAGGAGGGCGGCAAATCGAGGAAAGAGTGACTTGGGTTTTGAAACATTTCTTGCCTTTGAAAATGGTCTGTTAGTTATTCTAGGCCATAGCCAAAGTTGGTCGCTTCAACGTTGCAAAATGAGACTTTGGGTGATTGCTCAGGTAGCTAATTGTCTCTGTCATATATCGCTCACTTTTGATTGTACTTCCTGCCTGCTCAAGTAATATTATCTCCCTTCTCAGGCCTTCGATAGGGTTGAAGATTAGATAATCATAGTTACCATCCTCTTATGATCTAACCAAGCAATTTCCAATACAAGACTTAGACTCCTTAGGATAGAATGTTTATTAAAACATTCAGCATATGTTCCTTGCTTGATATTGTTTATGCTGATTGTAATTCTAATCTTATACTTGATATCTGTTCCTAATATATATTGTTTTGTATTGGGTTTGGAACACTCTTACTTAAACAAAAGGGGGAGGTGCTGTGGGAGCTACTTCCACTCCTTCAGCCAATAGCCTTTAAGATACCAGCCCACTGGGGTGTGGTGTCTTTAGTTTTAAAAAAGCAGCGGCAGCTGTGTGCTCGCTCTCTCTTGCTTCCAGTCTCCGGCTGTTAGACTTCATTCCTGATTGCGCAGAGGGCTGTTGTCTGGGACGGTGATCTGTAAGTTTTTTCCCTTTAAATAAATAACCATTTTATTGATTACAATTTCATACTGGTGCAGGATTGTTTTATGACTTACGCCTTCATCTGGGAGAGTCATGAAGACGGTTAGTAGCAGTGAAGATGCTCACAGTGTACTCTATTCCTTTAAAAAATTGCCACTTTTTTAAACTGAGGGGCACTGGCAATGACACCAGGATTTATCTCTACTGCTTGTACTGATTTTTTGGGAACCTATTCTCTTTGGATGGATACCTTGCTCAGACTAGACATAGTTGGGAGGGCCTTGGACCTTCCCCAAAGCAATGTGCCTTGCCCTCTCTGGGGAGTGGATGGGGGATGGGGTATAAGGAGTGGGTGGAAGGAGTGGATGGAGGGAGGGAGTGGGAGGAGGGGAGGAGGGGAGGGAGTGAGAACTTGGATTGGTATGTATAATGAAAAAAGATAGTTTGTTTTCTTTTAAAAAATAAAAATAAAAATTAAAAAATAGCCAAAAAGTTAAAAAATTGAGCCGCAAAAAACAAGCATAAAGAAAAGAAAATGGAAGGAAGAGAAAAAGATAACTGTAAAATTGTATAAGCTAATGCTACTGGTTCCCCCATGTGTAAATATCACCTGCTTGTAAATACTATGGGTGCTGCACCCTTGTAGAATACACTTGAGGCTGGTGCTCCAGTCCTTAGGCATGGGGAGACTAGTTCACTGATGCTACGACACAAGAGACGGCTGTGAGCTGATGCTCTGACAACTCATGTCTTTGTTAAGTTTCTCCTGGACTTGCTTCCCCTATTTCCATGCAGTTTTCTCCTGAGGACTTCTTTAGAGATCGTTCTAAATCTGGTTTTAGAGAGCATCAGGCTGTGGAAGAGTGAGACAGTGCTGACTTTGAATTGATAACTCTGCCAATTCTTCTGTATCCTATTTTACACACTGTGAATGAATAATTTCAGACTAATAATTTCAGAATGATAATTAACAGACACTGAGTTGGTTTTTATAGTCAATCTTATCTAGCAGCCAAACAATAAATAGAAACATGTTTCAAGTAATGCTCACTTCTTTCCTTCAAGATAACATACCTTGCTTGACTTGAAAAACAATGAAAATAGCTAGTTAGTTAATAAGTAAAGAAAGAATTACTTTGTTTTGGTTTTTAAAAAGTATTTACTGAGGCCGGCAGCTAAAAGAATTTGCTGCTCTTCTAGAGAACCTAGGTTCAGTTCCCAGCACCCATGTGGTTGCTCATAACCTTTTATAACTCCAGTTACAGAGGATCCGATGCTCTTTTCTGGCCTCTAGGGGCACCATGCATGCACTTGGTACACAGACATACATTCAGGCAAACTTCCATACATATAAAATAGTTTTTAAAAGAATTAAAATTTAATTTTATGAATATTACAGGGGAAAGTAGAAATTAAGAAAACTCTGATCCTTAGATATAGTGGGATTTTTTTTACATTAACGTAATATTTTGGGAGATATAGGTATATATAGATATAGATAGGAGAGATGCTGCTAGCTTTATAGGTGTCTATTAGGTGTAACTCAGTAAAATGTGTTCACCTACTGATAAAAATGAAGTCATGTACCCACATCAGATGGCATTACACTTGTTTTGTGTATGCCTTAGAGCCTGTGAGCTGCAAGGGTAGGGGCCGGAAATGACTGATGTCACACTAAATGTTACATATGAGAAAGATTTGAGTCAGTACAGCAAATGATGTAACATATTAAGTAGAAGTTGCTGACATCAACAGAATGAAGCTGGGCACCTACAGAACAGCTAGTGTGCCGAATGCCTCTATTTCTGACATTGTCTGCACTTTGGGTCTTGTTTCCTGCATTCTACACCGTAAGAATTGTGTTAAAATCGATCATAAAGAGGTGGGTTACTCTTAATATTGTATGTAGCATTAGTAAACTTTTATCTACATTATATTCAATTTTCATAGGAAAAATTAAGTCTGATGATCTATCAGATGCTCAGTTATTTATGCTCTCTAGACTCAAAATCATATGTTTCAATCCCAGATTTTTCAGTGTTAATGTAGCTCTTTTGTTTTTGAAACAGAACTTCGAAGAAATTGAACATTTTGTGAGCCCTTCAGTCATTAACTCTCTGCTTTGCTCTGGAGGAAGGGAGAACTTTGCTTATGAGGATGTTGTTTATTTTTATTTCTATTTTTCAGACCTAAATATTTGACTCCTAAGCAATGAGAACCAAACTCTCTACAGTTCATTTGGAGCAAGTTTTCTGGTTTATGAATCCAAACAGTCAGGCTTTCTGGGAAGAGACTGGTATGTTTCAAAGCCTTCTTGGAATAAATACAGAACAGATACTAGTTTTTTTTTTTTTAATATCAACATCTAAAAAAAACCCCCTCTCTTGAGTTGTGACTATTCTGCTGTTGTTCAGGTACTTCATCATTTTTTTCTTTTCTCTCCCTCTATTCCTCCCTCCCTCCCTCTCTCTTTGAGACAGGTTTTTGCTACAGTGAGTTCATGCTGGTCTAGAACTCACTAGGTGTCCCAGGCTGGCCTCAAATTAACGAACCTCCTGCCTCTGCCTTCAGAATTCTGGGATTACAGACATGCACTACCACACTGGATCTAGATTATTTTCTTTATCTTGACTGTTATAGACTACTTGTCCTTGGCCTCTGAGAGATGAAAACTGGAAGAAAGAATGAAATGTGCTATATGTTGGATTGGAAACCCCCACCAATTGGTTGTCCAATGCTAAATGGTCATCCCTGAAAACATTCATACAAGGAACATTCTACAGGATGAGAAGGTTGTATTTATGAATTTAGAAATATATATGTGCAATACATGTGAATATATGTTATACAAGTCACACATACGTAACAGCAATTAACGAAAGAGGCCATGGATTTGAAAGAGAGCAACTATAGATAAATGAGAGGGTTTAGGAAAGGAAAGGAAATGGGAAATGATGTAATTATAATCTCAAGAACAAAGACAAAAGGTTTTTTAAAATGGGCTATGGACACACTTCTCTCTTCCCGTTCCCTTGCTCATGTAGAAAAGTGGTAAGAGAGCTGAGGCGCAAGCAGAGTGGCTGAAAAACATGATTTGTTGCCTCTTTTATTTTAAAGATTTATTTATTGCTATTAATGGGTGCATAGCTTGCATGCATGTCTATGAATCATGTGTAGGCCTGGTCCCTGAGGAGGACAGAAGGTTTCAGAGGCCTATAGGACTGCAGTTTATAAAGTTGTGAGCAGCTATGTTTGGGGACTAGAACTTGCCTGCCCCCAGGGAAGAGCATCTGGTGCTCTTAACTATTGAACCATCTTTCCAATATGAAATGTTGCCTATTTTGAAAGGCTATTTAATTTGTAAAATGCCTGCTAGTTTCATCTGTGACATCATATGTTGGAGGAGGCCGCTTATTCGTCCCAGCCACCCAGAACCAAAATAACCACACAGAAACTATATTATTTAAATCACTGCTTGGCCCATTAGCTCTAGCTTCTTATTGGCTTACTCTTAAATATTAATTTAACCCATTTCTATTCATCTGTGTATCGCCACGTGGCTGTGGTTTACC
>PVIU01007342.1:0-92692 GCA_004026605.1 Ondatra zibethicus | reverse complement strand
AGCCATGGGAGCCGCTGTGGTGATGTAGACCTGTAGAGAGGCGCCAGGAAGAATCAAGACAGCCAAGTTCTGAGCTTCAATAAGAACAGCTTGGGATGGCCACACTCTGCTTGTGATACCTCTGCCAAATAACCATAATTCCTTGTGCCTCTAATTTATTTTATCTATAAATCAGAGATGATAGAATCTGTGTATGCTTCTGTGTGTGCATGTGTGTGTGTGTGGTGGTGGTGGAAGGGTATTTTTTCTCTGATAATTTTTTTATTACTTTATAAATAATAGGAACCAATATTTCCACTTCCTCCCCTCCTCCCACTTCCCTCCTGCTCCCCCACTCACTCTCTCCCCTCCCTTTTCAGTCCTAAGGGAGGGCAGGGTACCCTGCCCTGTGGGAAGTCCAAGGCCCTGCCACCTCCATCCAGGCTTAGGAAGATGTGCATCCAAATAGACTAGGATCCCAAAAAAGCCAGTACATGCAGTAGAGACAAATCCCAGTGCCATTATCATTGGCTTCTCAGTCTACTCCAATTGTGAGCCACATTCAGAGGGTCCAGTTTGATCCCATGCTCGTTCAGTCCCACTCCAGCTGGATTTGGTGAGCTCCCATTAGATCAGGCACACTGTCTCAGTGGGTGGACCAGCCCCTCACAGTCCTAACTTCCTTGGTCATCTTCTCCCTCCTTCTGCTCTTCAACTGGACCTTGGGAGTTCAGTTCAGTGTTCCCATGTGGGTCTCTGTCTCTATCTCCATCTGTCACCGGACCAAAGTTCTATAGTGATATTCAAGAAAGTCATCAGTTTGACTATGGGACAAGGCCAGTTCAGGCACCCTGTCCTCCATTGCCCAGGGTCCTAGCTGGGGACATCCCTGTGGACATCTGGGAACCCTCTAGAGCCAAGCTTCTTGCCAACGCCACAATGTCTCCCTTAATTATCTTCTTCCCTGCTTCCATATCTGTCCTTCTTCCCACTCCCCCAAGCTCTCCCCAACCCTCGCCTTCTCCCTTCTCTCCCCCCCTCTCCCCTTCCCCCCACCCCACTCCACAAAGCCATTATTTTTAAAGCAAGCTTTATTTAGTCTTTCTGTAACTTTGATGGGTAGTATCGCCTTCTCAGAATACTCCTCCCGGATTGACTTTTGAGGTGCTATTACTTTCTTGTTGTCATCAGGTTTTCAGAGAGTGGAAGCTCCTACCTTTAAAGATGGGGGTTCTCTGAAACACTCTCCTTAACTCCTCTTTTTTTTAATTCTCTGAATAGCATCATCTTTACACACAGGTTTATATAACCTTTCTATATAGTCCCAATTCCCAGATTCATAACTCTGGCTTAGTCCTCTCTCCTCCATTCTCTCTCTCTCTCTCTCTCTCTCTCTCTCTCTCTCTCTGTGTGTGTGTGTGTGTGTGTGTGTGTGTGTGTGTGTGTGTGTGTGTGTGTGTGTTTTGATGGAAAGTAAACCCAAATCCTAGGCAAAAGGTCTACACAGAGCTACAACCTCTATCTTGCTTTTTAAAGTGATATGTATTTACTGTATATGCCTCAGTGTATGCACGTACACCACGTGTGTATGGGGGCTCAAAGAGGTCAAACGAAGGCCAGAACCATAGAACTGGAGTTACAGACAGCTGTGAGCCATCACATTAATGCTGGGAATCAAAGCCGGGTCTTCTGAAAGTATAGCAAGTGCTCCTAACCTCTGAGCCCTCTGTGCCAACTTTCCTGCCTCTCCTCCCACACACCCTGTGCCTTGTTTTTGTTTTTGGGGTTTTTTTGGGGGGGGTAGCAGTGTCTCCCATTTCATCAGGCTGGCCTTGAACTCATGACCCTCACACCTTAACGTCCCATGTGTTGGTTTACAGGCATGAGCCAGCAATCATGGTTTTACAGACATTCAGCTAGATATTTCCCTGGCACCTCATCTCAATGCGTTCACAACTGACAACTCTTCCTCCAGATCTGTCTCCCCACACATGTTCCCGAACTCAGTGAAGGGAATGGCAATCTATTCAAGTGGTCATTTGTGTTCGGGGACCCTCAGGAGCAACCTCAGTTCCAGAGATTCCCAAGAAGGATGCCCAGAGCTGGGGAAGGCTGTGCTGCACACTGTTTTAGTGTCCAGAGCGTGCTCACATTCATCTCATGCTTCCTGACTCCAGGGCCAGGGTGGTGACACTCCTGCTGTCCCTGCCTTCCTGCCGTGGGGGACAGGACCGGGCCATGGCAATGGAGCGCAGACTGGCCCTTTTTCCAGTTGTTTCCTGTTCCTCACAGAAAGAAGAAAAGTAGTTGCCATGGAGACACACAATGAACCTACCATATTTGAGGTCAGAAATGAAACAAAATATCACCTCTGCTAGTGAGGTCACACTGTTAAATAAACCAATCAGGATAAAGCTACAAAGAGTGTACATTTTAAGAGCTTTGCAATACTTACAACCATCTGCATTGTTTTTCTAGGCTGTGGGGGCCCCAGTTGTTGCAATGTGTTTTAGTGATGTCAGCAATTTTACCAATAGTAATAAACTTTTATCATGAAGAACCAAAAAAAAAAAGTATAGATCTGCTTACTGGAGGTGCGAAATTTTTTATTTTCCTTATAGCCCCCCCCCAAAAATGAAGATTCTGTTTTAGTTTTTTGGCTATTGGGAAAAACAGCAATCTAAAAGTTGGAAGAAAAAAAAGTTGGAAGTTTTGTTTTTTTACCCACAGATTAGTATTAATTATCGCATAATGAGCTGAAAATTCCTGCCAAGAAACTATAGTTCCTGGATCCTTTAATGTAATTTTTTCCTACTGGGTGAAACAAGAGTTTGAAAGTGAGAGGGATTTACACTATGGAAATGTCTCCAAGCTGTTTGTATAAGTGAGTCAATAAGAACAGCACATTTTCCATCAACCGCCTTTATTTCGTAGTTGGCCCTTCTAGCCGGGACATTTTCTGCAGTGTGCCGAGACTGGTGGTGGCGTGGTGGCTGTGAACAGGGGGGACACTAGCAGAGTGCAGCATCCACACTCGGGCAGCCCCTGCCCAGCATCAGCTTTAAATTTAGCTTAGCTCATCCTAAACATCCACCTTAAACAGCAGATTTGACTTTAGGATTTTTATTGTCTAATGTGTCATCTCTTTTTCTCAAAAGCTCTATACCCAGTGATTTTATTTCTTTATGTTTCTTTCTTGCCATTTGATTTTTTTTTAACCTGTTGTTTTCTGAGTGTCTAGATTGTTCCATGGGTCACCTTTCAAAGCTTCCATACCATTAACTATGGCCATGCCTATTGGATTTCTCCCAAGCACATGTTACCAAGCATTGTGACATCGCTATGGCCTCACAAGCCTCCAGGCCTTGGGGAATCTACACATTTGGAACCACTACAACACAGTATTCAGTAAGCATATTCCCAGGGAAATTTTAATGGTTGCAGCACTCTAAGACCAGAGTATGTGTTTTCAGCCAATTTCTTTAGATGATGGAAGCATACTGTATGTCTAGATAACTTGAACTTGATCCTGAAACAATTAAGAAAAAGATTTTAAAATACCTTCATTAAAGCAGCAAAAGCTTTTGTATGCAAAATCAGAGAATCTTAATCACCTTTGAGCAAGAGAATGGTGTGTTGTATGACAATAAGATGGGGTCACTCACATCACGGTGCATGTGCACTTGAATGCACAGAACTGGAGTACTTTTTAAATTTCCATTTAAATAAATGGCTTGCCTTTCTCTCTTGCTCACTCTGCTAATAACCACTTATGCATGCCCAAGCTCATCTTTGAAAAGAGAGGGTTTCTTCTTAGTCTTTTTAGATCCATCATAAAAAAATTATATAAAACTAAACAATATGCTATTATAGTGTCTGCCAACTGAAAAAGCTGAAACCACTCTTTTCACCCAAAGAAGATCCTGTCCTTATGTATGTGGTCGTGAAAACAACTTCCTGTTCCAGAATTCAGTTACCCAGTTTGGCAAGAGATACTAGCGGTACACACCTGGCCGATTGTTGTAGAACTCTGAGGTATGAAGCCCTACGAATGACGTCTAGAGCAGCCCATAAAGAGCATGATTGTGGCAACAATGATGATCACAGGGCACATGGCAACGACCAGGACAATGGCGATGAGGGGAGCAGGGAAATGCGAGCGTGTCTGTGGGCTCGTGTCCTTTGCTTCACAGTGCCCGAAGGGCCGTGCTTATTCTGAGGGTTTGGGAGCATTCCATTGTCTCGTCTTCTCCAGCTTCTAAAAGTTGCCTGCATTCTTTGATCATGGAGTTTTCCTTCCATCTTCAAAGCCAGCAGTGGCGCGCCACATCTTCCGGGACCCTGAATGGCCCCTCCCTTTCTTCCATTGCATAGCTCTGGTTGACGTCTTTTTTCTTCAGCTCTACTTTTCAAAGCCCACCTGAGAGTCTCTCCACTGAGGTGTACATTCTTAGTTCCCATCAATAAAGATCATTTTGCCACGTAAGATAACACAGCCACTGGTTCCAGAGTCAAGGGTGTGCACATTTTTAATGGCCATTGTCCTGCCTACACAGAGGGAATGAAACCACTTGTCACAATGGGAATAACTTAAATATTAAATTCGAAACCTATGGCTTTCCTTAGCGATCCATGGGAAATAAGAGTTGTAAAATTTTCTTAATCTCCTTAATATTGTTTAACAAAGTACCTGAGGCTAGACACATTTAAATGTAAGGTTTATTTAGCTCATAGTTCAGAAAACCAGAGAATGGTTTGGGCATATGTTTGACTCTGCTAAAGGTCCCTAGATGGGGTGGGGGACAGGAGGGGATACAAAGAAGAGGAAAAAGAGCAGAAAACCTCACTTGCTAATGATCCATCCACATGTCCACTCAAGCTGTCCAAGAGATGCCATTATCCCATTCAGGAGAATGAATTCCTACAACCTAGTCACCTCCCATTGGACCCCACCTTTTTTATATTTTTATTTAGTTAGTTATCATTTCACACAGGTACATTAATGAACTTTCATCCTTCTCATTCCTCCTCACTGTCTCACATCCTCTTGTCTCACTGAAGCCCTCCCTTCTCTCCTGTCTTGCGCGTGACCTGTTGAGGTTAGTTGGGATTGTCTGAATGAGCATTGGTAGAAAGCTCCTTCCTGGAGCGTGGACACCTGACCAGGGGCTACCCTATAAAGGAAAACATAGGTTTCAAGTTCCCGCATCTCAAGTGTTCCACTACCTCAACACAGTGACACAGTCACACTAGGGACCCACCGCCACCACATAACACCTTGGTGACACACATGTTCAAGCCTTAGCATAACAGTATCAGTTTCTCTCTGCAGAAACAGTGCTACCCGTGGCTCTATTCTTTAACCTGGAGTTGAACATGAGGTGTTATTAGATGTCTGTTTCTCTCATATACAAGACAAGAGAGCTAGTTAATGGCATAAAAAGCTCCTGACAGCTAGAATAAACTTGGTAGCCATGAAAAGTACCTGCATCATTCCAAGGGTGAGAATGATTTGGGTTTATCAAGACAAAGATAAACTTGGGATTGCACCTTGTTCCTATGATCTATGTGAAAACTATGAGCATGAATTCTAGTTGACTTCTGAATGGATAACAGATAAGAATCCTATTGAGAGTTCAGTTAGTCACGTGCTTACCCAGCACATACAATGCTCTAGGGTCAATCTCCAGCACTAAATACACTGGGCATGCTGTACACTTGTAATTCCGCCGTGCAGGATGTAGAGGCAGGAGGAGCAGCTGTTCAAAGGTAACCTTTGCTGTGCAAGCTGGAAGCCAGCCTAAGCTACATGACACATTGTCTGTAAAAGAAAAAAAAAATCCTCTTGAAAGATAAGAAAAGCACGTGCTGTCAGATTCCCAGTCTCCAGTTTTCCTATTGTGAACAATAATCCTCATAGAACAGAAAAGCCGGCCAAGGGCCGCACTAAGATGACACTGTGCGTACAAATCTGTACTTTTAGCCACAGAACCACATCAGCCTACAAAGTACAAATGCTGTCCCAGTCAAGCAATTCCCGGATGTAGATACGGAAATGGAATTTTTCCTCCCTTAGGTTTTACCCACTCTTTCATTGTTTTCCATCCCTCTCGATGTTTCTAACTTTGGGGACAGGAGTTGCCAACAGCACATGTGAGCTTTTCCTTAGTACAAGGCAGCCACTATTTCTCAGTCCATCAGGAAGTTTCTTAGTGGAGGGTTTTCAATAGTCACCACCTATCTGGAATGATTTCTTCCCACCTCTGGGCTCCTTATGCTCACAGACTTTGACCCATCATGAAACTATAAGAGAATGTTGGCCCACTCACAATCTTTAGTCAGAGATACACTTGTTGAACGTTTCTCCAGCTCTCATTGGTCATCTTCCCAGCACTAAACGTGGGAGTGGCTAGCACTCGGATTTTCAAGTTCATGAGTCGCAAAGTCAGACGTCATTAACAAACTGAAAGAATCGGTGCTGTTACACTGCTGTGGGTAGCCACCACTGTCACTAAGCGCCTCCTCCTCTGGTAAGGCTTGATGAGACAACCTGGTAGGAGCAAAACGTCTCAGAAGCAGGTAACAGAGTCAGAAACAGCCCCTGTTCCCACTGTCAGGAGTTCCACAAGAAGACCAAGCTGCATACGTGCAGAGGGACTAGGTCAGTCCCATGCTCTCTCCCTGGTTGGTAATTTAGATTCTGTGAGCCCCTATAAGGGAAGACATGTTAGTTGATTCTGTGGGGAGGGAGCAGGTTGTGCTATCCTTGGCCCTTCTGGATTGCACAATCCTTCCTCCTCCTCTTTAGTAGGATTCCCTGAGTTCTGCCTAATGCTGCCTAATGCTTGGCTATGATTCTGTATGTATCCATCAGTTGCTGGGTAAAGCCACTCTGGTGATTATTAGGCTAGGCACCAATCATGTTTGTCTTCCTGGGTCTGGGTTATCTCACTTAGAATGATGTTTTCTAATTCCTCCATTTGCCAGCAAATTTCATGATGTCATTGTTTTTTACAGCTGAATAAAAACATTACTCCATTATGTAAATGTACCACATTTTCTTCACCCATTCTTCCATTGAGGGGCATCTAGGTTGTTTCCAGTTTCTGACTGTTATAAAAAAAATTGCTATGAGCATAGTTGAGCAAGTGTCCATCTGGTATGGTGGAGCATCCTTTCGATATATGCCCAGGATTGGTCTTGTTGGGTCTTGAGGTAGATTGATTTCCAGTTTTCTAAGAAACTGCCATATTGGTTTCCATAATGGCTGTAAAAGTTTTCTCTCCTGTCAGCAGTGGAGGAGGGTTCCCCTTGCTCCACATCTTCTTTGACATGAGCTGTCACTTGTGATTTTTGTCTTAGTCATTTTAACAGGTCTAAGATGAAATCTCAGAGTCATTTTTATTTGGGAAAGACACACTTCCAAAGCTTCTAATGAATGCTGGGGTTGTAGGATGTCTGCCTATCAAACATGAGGAAGCGGACTCAGTCTCCAGAACCACGTGGATTAGGCATGACGGCGCACACCTGTCATACTAGCCTTCAAGATGTAGAAATCATAGGATCAGATTCGGGGTCATCCTCAGGTACACAATGAGTTTGAGACCAGCCTGGGCTACATAAAACCTTGTCACAAAAATAAATAAAATAATAACACACAACAAAACTTCTAATGAAGGAAGAGTGAGTCTTCCATTAACATACATGATTGATACTGTTTATATTTAGGCATTCATATTAGAACCACGGGGTATTATTAAAAGATAGATCGTATACTATTTTTTAATTTGATATCATTTCTTGCAAAGGAAACTGCCAGTTTCTCCTGTTTGAGTGAATACAAAAATTTACCTTTTTTTTTCCTAACACATTGTTTGTTTGTTTAGTGTGTATGTATATGTATGAGAGCATGCATGTCTAAGCACATGCCTGGAAGTCAGTGATTGGGTCATCAGGCTTGGCATCAATGGCTCTTATCCACTGAGCCATCTTATTGACCTTTTCTGTAACTTTTTGTTTGTTTGTTTGTTTTTATTTTTCTTTTGGTTTGATTTGGTTTTTCAAGACAGGGTTTCTCTGTAGCTTTGGAGCCTGTCCTGGAGCTAGCTCTTGTAGACCAGGCTGGCCTCGAACTCACGGAGATCCGCCTGCCTCTGCCTCTCGAGTACTGGGATTAAAGGCATGCACCACCACTGCCCGGCCCTTCCCCTAACTCTTAATGCCCCCTCTTGGTAATGCTCATTTAATAAAGTTTCAAGATCTTTTGCCACCTCACAGAGATCATCTCATCCTTTGCCTTTGAGATGCCTAGTGGAGCGTGCGGTGACTAGGTGAGCATATCTTAACGGCTTTAAAATCTTCTGGAAGATATAGTAGGTGACTGTGTATAATTAGACCAGCACAGTTGGTCTATTTGGTTGATTTTCATGGTCTTGACTAAGGTTTGTTGGGCAACCTTAGCTGGAAAGCAGGACCCCAAAAATGGTTAGCATAAGCAGCTCAGAGCTAAAGCTGAAGTCGGGACGTGAAGACTCCAGTCACAGAGCATGCAATAAACAGTAACGTTTCCGATACAACAGCTGCACTAGGAGCTGCGAATGAGGGCATGATTTTTCAAAAGCCGCCGTGTTAGGAGAATAAGATTAAACCCCACTGCAGCCTGAGCATGTGCCCAGGGATCTTCTGACAGACACGTGACAGTGGAGGTATATAAGTAGTAACACTGTGACACCCCCCTGTGATTTACTTTTTGTGACTCTGCTAAGGTCTTTGAAGAGAATCCAAGAGTTGCTTAAATTCTATTTTAAATTAGCACACATACTAACAGGTTCTCTTGTAGAATTTCCATACCTGCTGAGTCTTTTAGTTGATACTAATAGAACTTACTCCTTTCCTCATGACCCTGACCCTCTCCTCACCTTTTCTTTCCAGTATTTTCCTTCCTACTTTAGTGTTATATGTCCTCCATTGTCCTCCTCTCTCCCTTGAAGCCTTCCCCACTGCTGTCATGGAACTCTTTCTAGTTTCCTGCCCTTTACTTACACACATTCTCGTGCGTGCGTGCGTGCGTGTGTGTGTGTGTGTGTGTGTGCGCGCGCGTGCGCACGTGTGTGTATTAGAAACTAGGACTTTCATAGCAGAAAACATGTGTTATCTGCCTTTTTAAAGCTGAGTTATCACACTTAATACATTTTCTAATTACATCCATTTCACAACTCAATTTTTCTTTGCAGCTGAATAAAATTCAATTACGGTTAAGTACCACATTCTCATTATCCATTCTTCTATTGGTGGGCATCTACTCTTAATCCATTTCCTAGCTATTGTGAACAGAGCAGCAATAAATATGGGCGTGCACGTATCTCTGAGATAGGATATACAGTCCTTTGGGCATATGCCCAGGAGTGGCGTAGGTAGGAAAGGGCACTTCTGCAGATCCTGAAATGATAGCTTAAGCTCTCCATTTGTGATTGTTCTCCTACCCACTGGCCTTCTGCCTTCCCCTCACTACCGCCTCCCTTTCTCATTCCGGTTGAGTTGGTTACACCTGCCACCATCACCGTCTCAGCTCTAGCATAAAATCGGGGCTAGAAAGGCTGCCAGGGAAATGTTGCCAGTGAGCGGCCAAAGCAAAGCAGTGGACAGTGGAATCGATCTGTGATAGCCTCACCGTGCTGGGGTCCTGTGCTCCCTTTCGAGAGGCTCACAGGGATGGGTCATGCAAAAATAGTTGGCTCCAGTTCCTATCGCCCCTCCTTAGGAGAGACATGACAGAGGCGGGAGGGAGTCCTATGAGATGCCACCCGGGGACCATAGAGGGTAATCGGTGGCTTGTAGTCCACGGTACAATCTCTCCCCTGTCACTAACTCAAGTCATTTACAGAAAATGACTGAAACTCTAGACAGAAGCATGACCAAAGAGGCATCAGAAAGAATTTCCTGAACATTGTAAATAGTCCCTTGTTCCTTCCCACAGTTGGGACAAATGAGCGCTCTGTTGTGTTTCTAAGTGTCTGTCCTTCTCAGAAGTTACCCTGCTCTGCTGTTCGTGAAGCAGCGACAGCTTTCCCTCAACTAAGAAGACAGATCCGATCCGAAGTCAGGAGGGCACTCACTTCAAATCCAATTTTTAAGCACAATGCATGATTTTAGCCAGGCTTTTTGTGAACAGAATATGCACGAAACCATTCATAACCGAATGAACTCACAAATGCTGATGATGCAATATGAGGAGCATTTTTAATCAACTCTGCTGGATTCATTCAGAGAGAAATGGATATAGTACCTGACTGTGATAGTCAGCACGGGCCCATGTCCTTTTAGGATCGTATTTTCACAAAGCTCTAGAACAGATTACAAACCTGTTCACTTGGAGGGAAATAGGCAAACATGCTCTATGAGTTGGCAGGGCTCTGGACTAAGCATGCTGTCATGGAAAGAGCAAGATGGAAATCATTCTGTATTGGAAGATCTGCTTTGTTGAATAGTTACGAGAATTCCTTCCCTGCTTTATAAATCAGCTGCTTAATTACCATGCTCAGTTCCTGGCAACTTAAGCCAGTCTGTCCTTTGTAGACTATCTAGAGCAAAAATTACATGGTGAACATTTTTATTTTTTGCGTATCATAGCCACATAATTGAACAAAGTTATTCTGACAGTCCTGAACTTTTTAGGCCATCCCAGCTTGTTATTGATATTGTTATTTTCGAGGCTAAAATCTATCTTTCTAAAATTTAAGGACTGGGTTAAGTTTTAGCAATACACATACCCACATTTGCTCATACACACATGTGCACGCGCGTGCGCGCGCACGCGCACACACACACACACACACACACACACACATACCACTTCTTTAGACATTTTTACCCTGAAACATTTCATTTTCCTAACTGGATCACTGTTCATAACATAAAATGCTCTTAACCATGAAAAAGAAGAAACAGACTCAAAACATTGTATCAATTTATCCTAAGAAAGTGATACCTCCTTCCCAAAGTGCTTGCCAACATTTCGCTTTATTTACTTATAGAATGAACCAAACGGAAAAAAAGAGGGGGACTCTCCTGTGAAAAGAAAGAAATCATCTAACTCTGCTTCTCATCTGAAGCATTACAGAAAGCGACAGTTTCAAAAAGGACGGTGCAGTGAGTCGGTGCCACCCTGAGACCAGGCCAGAGCATCCAGGGTCTTAAAGAGCTCTGCCCCACAGCCTATGCACAGACAACAGGACTGATGGAGCAGGGTGCTGGCACTCAGAATCCCATACACTCTACAGGCTCTAACCAGCGGGTGCTGAGGAGTAAGAACATAGGCCAGGGTGGGAGGGAGCCGGTGCTGATTACCTAGATGCAACTGTCCCGCTGCAGTCAGCTCCATGCTCCCGAGGTGCTGTCATAACCACGGAGTTCAAAACGATGCCACCGATAGAGTTGGCTCCCGCACTCTATCCGCCCCGTGACTGACACTGTTAATCATCTTGCTATCTCTTGCCCCATGTCCACTAAACGAAAGGCAATTGTCGCCACATGCCATACCAGTTAGATACCCGACAGCTCAGAAATAGTTTGGAGTTTGGGAAAGATTTAATTGGTAGAACATTTTAGGTAAAAAAAAAAAAAAGAAAGAAAGAAAGAAAAGAAAAGACAAACTGATTTATTTGTCAGATCCTTTCTCTTTGCCAGTCTTGATGAAATAAATGCTTCTTTTTCACTAACATCACTGTGACCTGTCCAGTATTCATCACGTTTTATAGCAAGTTAAGATGGCAATTAATGTCACAAGCATCTCCTTGTACCAGAAAGGGAAGTACGGAAGAATCATATTGCGGGGGGGGGGGGTGGTCAATAAAGTCTTGAATAAGGAACCTACATAACTAAAGCAAAAATAACATAAATTAGTGACTTTTCAAAAGGAAAAGAAAATTTTGGCCTTTAAATGTATTATACTTTAAGAATTGTATGTTTTCATCTGAACCTTCAACCATATCACCATAGCCTATTAGCAGAACATTTAAGAAAACTCCAGAAAAAATTCAATTATCTTTGGCAGCTCACAATTTCAGTAATATTAGTGGTACAATTTGGCCTATTGATTTTACTTTACCCAATTAAATTCTATTTTTTTAAAATAGAAAGCTAGAACACATTTTATTGACTAGGTTAAAGTTTGGCTCATAACTTTAAATCTCTGGAAGTGCTATTTAATTGGATATTCTTATTTAATTGTCTGTTTATGAAATTGCTTTTCAATGCCACATTTCATATTATATTTGTTATGCCAAGGGACAAGTCAGTCTTCTGTAGTAAAATATTGTTAATTCAAATTATTGTAAAAATATTTGATTATAAATACAAATTGGATCATATAAGACAAACCTCGTTTTCTGCTCTCAAGTGATTAAAGCCTGGTTATTGACTATAACCAAACTATAAATACAGTCTTCTAGGTTCTTTTCACCAAGAATATTTTGATTGATAAAACAAAATTAGGGACTTTGAAAGCAGTTAACAATGTTTGTATCTTCATGAGAGCTCCAGATTTCCAACTCTTCTCTGCAGGAAAAAGAATAATTTCAACTCCACACTGGATTTTCTTAACAGACCCACGTTCGAATTACAACTGTCCTAGATCAATTATTTGAATAAATCTTCTTCAATCTAAAATACCTAATCTGAAAATAACAAGAATAGCAAAGCTGTATACACACACCCTCATTGTGAGTCTGGGTGTCCAGGCATCGCAGGCAGGAGCAGCCAGCATACACTGGACAGCACTGCTTTCTGAGTTTCTCTCTCCAGTGTGCAGTCTCTGTGGGCAATCACAAAACACATCTTCAGAGTCCAATGTTAAAAAGTAATTAGATTTTGGTTCATGGAAGACAGGAAGTGTGCTCCACTCCTTAACCTCAGTCTAGCATCTGGTACATTTCAGGCATTGGACGACGTCAACACCTTAAAGATGTGTCTGTTCTGCTGTATCTGTACTGCAGGAAGCTGAAACAGCAAACTCTGTGTTGACTGTGGAATGGGATCTGACCTGAAGCAGTCCAGAAAGACTTGTAAAAACAAAAAACCAGAATCCCTATTTTTACATCTCAAATTCACACAGTCTGCAGAATTTAACTGAAAATTTTCGATCTTCTAATATAAAAACAATCCTTTGGGAAAAGATTATTCCTTTTGGGAATACAGGAACAATAGAACTTGAGGCTGGTAGTAAACTCAACACAAGGCAAATACAATAATTTTTGCCAACATCTTATCATGCATCACTCTGTGTGCATACAGTTGGTGACTGTAAACTGCTGTCAGACAGAACAGTTTGGTAACAACGAACTTTTGAAAACCAGCTTATTATGCTTTGGGTGTCTTAGTATTTTTCCACATCTTGACCTGAGATGAATCTTTTGTGCTCTATAGTCTTGTTGGTGCACTGCAGCCATGCCCTACATGGTTTTTCCTTCCAGAGTTAAGCAAAGGAGTCAAGGAGGTTACTCTCAGGTCTTGCTCATCCCTCTGCACAGACACACAGCTTTAACTAGGATTCGAAAAATGCAAGATACAGGATATCTGTCAGGATCCCCACAAAGGCAAAAGATGAGTAGAAAATGATCAAGTAAGTGAGAAAAATAGGAAGGCTCTGTGTTTGGGCGGAAAGAAGAGGGTGGCATGAGAGAGTGGGAAGGGCAGAGCGGGAAACAGGTTGTTCATTAGGTACAAAGGCTACAGATGTATCCACTTAACTGCTGAAACTTGGATATTAAATCTTACTAGATTCTGATTTGTGCCGAGGTGGTGGAACTGTTCTAGAAGGATTGGGAGGAGTGGCCTTGTTGGAGATGTGTCACTGGGGCAAGCTTCAGGGTTCCATAAGATTCATGTCAGTCCTGGTGTCTCTCTCTCAGCCTCATGATTGTGGATCAAGATGGAAGCTATTAGCTGTTCCTTCTTCTTGCCATCATAGATGCTTACGCTCTGAAGCCATAAGCCAAATTAATGTTTTTCTTTATAAGTTGCTTTGCTTTTATAAAATAAAATTTTGTGTTTTTTATTTTATTTCTATTATTACAGCAATAGAAACATAACTGAGACAGAGTCTATCTACTTAAAAGCGGTCACTAATGCTGTTGATCAAGTACTTAGGGCAAAGACATGAGAAACATCCTAGGTATGTACTACACACAGTGGGTGGAAAAGTCAGGGCCAAGAAAGAGTTCAATGTCCCCACCAGGAGTGGAGCTTCTTGTAACAGCACCACACGTAAGTCAGAATGTAACTATCTGGACAGCGTCTGGGATATGGATATCCCTAACAATTATAGCTTACTTCTCAGTTTGTTGGCTTCTCTTTGTTTTGCTCCCCATCATAGTCTAGTTTTAGCAGATTGTCTCAAGCCTCCAGACACATGGACGAAAGATGTTCCTCTCCTAGAGTGAGGAGGAACAGACCTGTAGAGCTCAGGCTGAGGTTTCCTGTTTCTCTGCTTGCTTCACAGGAGCAAACAATCTGTAGGATTGCCAATGTGTTGTTCCTTAGGGTACAATTCTAGATTCTGCTCACAATCACACACAGAGAATCTTTCCAAACCTCGGTGCCCATGAGTAGACATTGTTGCACTGGGTAATCAATGAAACCCAGTGAGTTTCCCCCAAAAAAACGCTCCATGTGCCTGAGGAAACAGAAGTTAGAAAAGGTGATTTGGATAAAACCACATGAATAACGCCACCCCAGGCTAGCTTCTAATTTCTACTCTTCCCACCTTATACCACATTTCAAAATTCAGACTATCTTTCAAGTTAGGGCCTCCTGGAAACTCTGTTTCCTGACTTCCTTTTCTATTTTAAAATGGGCTTTAGGCCTTAGGCGTTGTTCTTCTGATAGCAGTTAATCTTTCCATTTATCTTAAGAGCATCATGCCTCATTCAAATCCTTGATCTAAAATAGCTGTCTTCTAAGGTGGGGTAGGGGGAGGAATAATGAATTCAAAGACAGAGTGAGATAATAAGTCACTGTTTCAAAATCAAAAAAATAAATTAAATTAAAAAATAGTTGTCCCTGAATGTGATGGGTAAGTTTCAAGTGTCAACTTGATGGGGCAAATGGACGTGGGTCAACATGCTCTCTGGATCTATGGGGCGAGGCTGGATCGACTGAAGAATCTCTGCCCACTCTAGTGAGGGCACCACTCAACCTCACAGAGACCCAAATAGAACAGAGAAGAAAAAGGAGGAGAATGATGCCTGGGGCATCTGTCCTCTCCTGTCTCCCAGTGCTGGAGCCCCTGGCTTTCAGGAATTCTATATGGACCATCTTCCCTGGGGTCAAGCTAAAGACCAAACAGGCATCTGGTTGAGAGCAGAGACTCTTGCTGGGGAGGGAGTGAGTTTCCATATTGTTGATCCTAGGGAAAGCTACAATGGACTGCAACCTCTAACCAGCCAGCAATGTGTTTCAAAAGTTTTCCAGCTGACCAGTGCAATATTATAGGACTTAGCACTATCCATAATGCTGCATGCCCATTTGCAGAATACACCTATTTTTTGTACCTCTACAGATTTTTTTCCATTTATATTTGTTATTATCTGAGAGATCCAGGAGAGCAACAACTGCTCCTTCTTCCCCAGTAAACCCTGAGTGGTCCAGAACACACAGAGAGGAGATGTGGGTCTCACCTTCCATCTTACACAGGGCATTCCTGGTCCCACTTAAGAATAGTATCCCAGGGGCTAGAGAGATGGCTCAGAGGTTAAGAGCACTGGCTGCTCTTTCAGAGGTCATGAGTTCAATTCCCAGCAACTACATTGTGGTTCACAACCATCTATAATGCATTCTTTTGCCTTCTTCTGGCCTGCAGGGATACATGGAGCCAGAACACTGTATACATAATAAATAAATATGAAGCACGATTAATAAAGACTCAGAGATACATATTAGGGTTCAACCTGAAGACCAGAAAAGCAAAGCAGCAAACTACTGGCTCTTACCTCAACCTCAATCAGAAATGGCAATCCTGACTCCAGGAATCTCACAATGAGATTGTTCCTGAGAGCTGTCTCCTCCCATTTTATAATCCTCTCTAGTCATGGGATTAAAGACATGTATCGCCCAGTTTCTATGGCAACTAGTGTGGCTACTGAGATTAAAGGTGTATGTTACCACTGCGTGGTCTGTAAGGCTGACCAGTGGGGCTGTTTTACTCTCTGATCTTCACAAGCTTTATTTATTAAAATACAAATAAAATGCCACTACATAAGTACATCTTAAAAAAAATGAATAGTGTCCCTTTCACCTTCAAAACAAAAGTCTTAGGTTTATGAATTGTTCCCTAAGGACGATCCATAGCAGCTCACCTTTCACCTTTACCATAGTCAGCGATACGGAGTGTGTCCCTTATCCCCACACAACCCCCTTGAAGAAGTTGTCTCCACTGACCTCCAACAGCCTTCTTGTTACAGGGAAACTTGTTTTTATTGTGTACTCTGTATCCACAGAAGCTTCCGCAACCAGCACCATGAGGGAAAGGGGATCCTGAGACCTATACAGCATGTGTGAGAGAGCTCACCTACCTAAGACTTTGTAATACATATAATTTTCTGAATTTGTCCTGCCATTTTCACAACGTTTGGAGACAATGTTCCCTAGAGTTTATAAAGAGGTCAGCATCCCGTAGCATATTAATAGCTGAACTTTGAAAGCTGTTTCTTCACTAAACTTGAGAAACCTCATGGTAAGCAGGTTCAAAAACTCAATACTCCTAACAGCATTTTGTATTTTAATGTGTGCTTTGTGTCTATGGAGGTAGAAGGATGGGTTATACTGAATGATTACCAAATTCACTTGACCATGGAGCACAATTTGAAAAAACGATGGGTCAGGCTTAGTATTTGAGTAACATAAAGTGATTTTTAAATGTTTTTCATATTTGGAGAATTAAAACAAATTTCATTTTCCCAAACAAATCCTGACTTGCTGATGAATGAGTTTCTATGCAAACAGATGTTCCTCACAATTATTCCACTAGCATTAACTGCCGGCAAGTCAGTAAACTGGCTGAAAGGATTAAGATCCACATCTCTACTACCTTACCTTCATATTTGCAAATGAAGTCAGCATCAAAACACAGTGTGATTCACTGGGACTGGTGGCACATGCTTCCCCTTGGGAGGATCTACCTTCCTATTGCCAGTACTTGGTTTTACTTCCAGTAACTCTTGGAAACATTTTCTCCTTTTCCCATTTTAACATTTCCCAAAACTTACCACTATGTCTTCCACGAAAGTATCTCCTAATAAGACAAATAAGATTTCTAAACCTTTTTGTCTAACGGTTTGCGTATTGAAGATGTCATAAATCTCTAACATATACACTCCTGTGTTCCTTGCTCTCACTAGTTACTCAAGACCTTATGTTAATGGCTTGGTCCTGAGCTTGATCTACTGGGATATGGTAGAAACACTACGAGGTGCCCTAAAGGGGATAGTGAACCTCAGGCCCTTCCTCTCAGCTTCTTAGATACCAAGTGGTAAGCAGCATCCTCCATCATGCACATCGCCCAGAAGGGCTGCCTTCCCACAGGCCCCAAAACAGCACCACTGCTGACCGTAGACTAAACCTCCAATTTGGGGCCAAAATAAGCATTCCCTCTTTATAGGCTGATGTAACTCAAGTACCTGTTACAAAAATGAAATGGTGACGAACACTTTCTCTTCCTTGTTAGGTAAGTTCTTATTTGAGGAAAGAAAAAAATACTTATTTTTCACAAAAATTTGGGATATTGAAATCTCACTCATTCGATGGTCGTGGCCATTGAAAAGTTTATAATGCTTCGATATTTGCCGCTTCGGGACTTACTTTGATTATATTTCAGAACTCTGCCTTGTTTTAAATTTGACCATTTCAAAGCTAGGGAAGCTTTGTTAATATAGAAACGTAATCAGCATCTAGATCTCATCTTTCTAAGGAATATTCAGTGACTCTCAGCCCAAATGAAGCATAACTCTTCACATTTGCACTTTGCGTGGTTTTCTTTGTATAATATACCATTTCTATTTTTATCAGTCATTGAGTTTAACTGACTTAATGGCAATCTTCTAATTACCACCTCATATTATTTTTAGAATGAGGCTAAACATAAATAGATACATAAGCAAACAGAACTGGTAAATAGTCTTTAATATTTCCCAAGCAATTGTGCAGCCGTCTTTCTGACTATCCCAAATATATGACAGCATCTTTATAGATTTGTTTTTATGAATCCATAAATATATAATAACAAATACAAATTTAGAGAGCAAACGTGAAAAATTCCTCTGTGGTCTGGCCCAGACATTTTATTAGAAAATTGTGTGAGCACCTACATGTGTGTGCACACTCACTTGCGGAATCAGCACATGTTCAACTTCACTAGAAAAGATTATTTTCAGGTCTAACTTCTTGGATGTTTATCATTTTCTTATCCATTTTCTGCTTATTTCAGAGCATAATCATGGCTGTGATGAAAATCAGAGCAAAAGCAGTGCCCGTGTTCATTGTGGCCCATGTCACTTTTCTGTTGCTGTGAAAAGCTACGATGACCAACAGTAACTTAAGGACGAAGGGCTTTATTGTAGCTTAGGTTCCCACAGGCCACAGTCCATAATGGCAGGAAAGACAAGGAAGCAGGTTGCAGGAGCAGGAAGTGAAGGGGATGTCATATTTTCATCCACAGACAGGGATAATTCAAGGATAGGATTCTTGTCTGCTACAGCCAGTTAATATCCATAAACTCTAGGGAAACATTTGTTTCAATTACAGAGACCCTTTTAGTAAACAGGGGAGTTAAGATTAAGATTTAAATGACTCACAAAACATTATTAATACACTGTTAAATGGGTTTCATTAAGATTTCTTTAATTCCACAAAGAATTATTTAATTTACCAACCAAACATGAATGCTGGTGAACTTGGTCTTCCACCTTTTGGTGAAGGAATTAGGGTAATTGTGGTAGTCTTGGGGTTTGGCAATAAGCAGCTTCAAGATTCTGTTTGTGTGGCAAGTCCTTCCATTTCATTTAGTAAGAGGAAAGAACAAAGATCCAAGACACTATGATACACAAAACTCATTCAAACAAATGCACACCAGAAAAGCAAACTTCATCTAAATAAAAACAAAATTCTCTCCAGGTAAAAGATACTATCTCAAACCAGGAGCTAGAGCACATGCCTGTAACCACAGCTATAGGAGCACACGCCTGTAATCACAGCTATAGGAGCACACACCTGTAACCACAGCTATAGGAGCACATGTCTGTAACCCCAGCCAGAGCACATCCCTGTAACCACAGCATTTGAAAACAGAGGTGAGAAGACTAGGAGTTCGCGACCAGTCTGAGTTACATAGCAAGGCCCCCACTCAAAAAGAAAGAAAGGCTGGGCAGTGGTGGCGCATGCCTTTAATCCCAGCACTCAGGAGACAGAGGCCCTGTCTCGAAAAACAAAAAGCAGAAAGAGAGAAAAAAAGAAAGAGAGAGAGAGAGACTGGCCTGGCATAGTGCACACCTTTAATCTCAGCAATCTGGAGGCAGAGTTCACACTCATTCCAGCCTACATATCAAGTTCTAGTCCGACCAAGACTATATAGTAAGACCATGGGGCAAAACAAATAAACAAACAAACAAACAAAGGAAAGTAAAGAAGGAAGAACATTTTCAAATCTTTCAAAGTACAACTATGTCAAAGTCCTTCACATCTGTGGCCTTCTTGTCTTCTGCATCTCTTCAGATGGTGTTCTTTATGCAGAAAACATGGGCTCCTTACTTGTTTTTTGAATTTGTAATATCATGTCTGTCTCATGTCAAAAATCCCAACTTTTGAGAGGCAGAAGCAAAAGGATTGAGGCAGGTCTGAAATGTTGGAGGCTAACGTGGACTACGTTGTAAGCTTCAGGTTGCCTGAGCTAGAGTGAGCTCTATCTGAAAGTAATGACTACAACAAAATCATGGCTGTCAGTCTGAGGTTTAGACATTCTTAGACTTAGGAAGGAAATAACAGAAATAAAAGTCTATGACATTCTAATAGATTTTCATTCAGTTCAGCCCCATTGCCACGCTATAGTTACCTTTACTGTGGTTCTTGCGAGTAAAACAGAAGTCGTAGCTTTACTAAATTGATATCATCAGAAAACTGAGGTGAAAGTGCGTGGACAGAGTTAAGAATCTTTTAAGTGAGGTAAAACTGGAACAGCAAGTTGGCCAGGTAGTAATTCTATGTCCATGGATATCTGTGACTATCTTAAGTGGGATGCTCTATGCCTGGACCCTAAGCATTGACCAGATGCCTGTTGATAAAGATAATCGCAGGAAGGTAGATCTCTGAGTTTACCTAGGAAAGAGGAACAAGGCCTGGTAGTGGGAAACTGTTTTCACAAAACAGTTTTGAACTGTGGGAATTAATCCCCAAATATGTAACAAAAAAGGAAGTCAGCTACAGCAAAAAATCTACAGCAAAGGACCGTCACTTTATTCACAAAGTAATAATGTCAAAAAGCCTTGCCTTTTGGTTCTGATAAGCCTATCCCATGGTTCTGATAAGCCACTTGTGAAAAGATGGCTGAGCAGTTACAGTACAATGTTGTCATTTGTAACACTACAAACTCATGGAAACTGAACAGTGCTCATCTGAATCGCCCCTGGGTCAAGGAAGAAATAAAACAGAAATTACAGACTTCCAAGAATTCACCGAAAATGAATGCATGACATACCCAAACCTATGGGACACTATGAAAGCAGTGCTAAGAGGAAAGTTCATAGCACTAAGTGCCTACATAAAGTGTAGAAATCTCACACTAGTGACTTAACAGCACACCTGAAAGCGCTAGAACAAAAAGAACCAGACTCACCCATGAGGAGTAGATGACAGGAAATAATCAAATTGAGGGCTGAAATCAATAAAATAGAAACAAAGAAAACAATACAAAGAATTGATGGAACAAAGAGTTGATTCTTAGAGAAAATCAACAAGATGAACAAACCCTTATCCAAAACTAATCAAAAGGCAGAGAGAAAACATCCAAATTAACAAAATCAGAAATTAAAAGGACATAACAATAGACACTGAGGAAATCCAGTAGTACAGGCACTGAGAGCAACAATAAAATTAAAAAAAAAAAAACTGAGAAGCTCCTGCAAGCAAAGGACGTGGTCAATAAGACAACAAGGCAACCTATTGAATGGGAAAAGATCTTCACCAATCCCACATCAGACAGAGATCTTCAAAATACATAAGGAACTGAATAAAATAGATATCAAAATTACTCAATTAAAAAATGGGGTAATGATCTGAACAGAGAATTCTCAACAGAAGAAGTTCAAATGGCCAAAAGATACTTAAGGTCATGTTCAACTTCCTCAGCAATCAGGGAAATGCAAATCAAAACAACTCTGAGATTGCATCTTACACCAGCCAGAATGGCTAAGATTAAAAAAACCAATGATAGCTTATGCTAGAGAGGATGTGAAGTAAGGGGAACACTCATCCATTGCTGGTGGAAGTGTAAAATTGTACAGTCACTTTGGAAACCAATATGGTGGTTCCTCAGAAAACTGGAAATCAACCGACCTTAAGACCTAGCAATACCACTCTTGGGCATATACCCAAAAGATACTCAACTATACTACAAGAACGTTTGCTTGACTATGTTCATAGCAGCATTATTTGTAATAGCCAGAACCTGGAAACAACTTAGATGACCCTCAACGGAAGAATGGATAAAGAAAACGTGGTACAATTACACAATGGAGTACTATTCAGCCATTAGAAACAATAACATCTTGAAATTTTCATGTAAATGAACAAAATTAGAAAAAAACATCCTGAGAGTGAGGTAACCCAGACCCAGAAAGACGAACATGGTATGTGCTCACTCATAAGTGGATATTAGGATAACCAGCCTATAGTCCACAATCCTAGAAAAACTAGGTAACAAGGAGAACCCTAAGAGAAACATACATGGGTCCCCCTGGGAAGGGGAAATAGACAAGATCTCCTGAGAAAATTGGGAGTATAGGAGTGGGAGAGAAGGGAGGGCAGAAGGAGGAAGGGAGAAGGGGAGGGGGCAAGAGGAAAATACGAGGGAATGAGATGGTAGAGATGGGGGAAGGAGAGAGAGGGAGAGCAAGGAAAGAGATACCTTGATTGAGGGAACCATTATGGGGCTAGCAGGAAACCTGGCACTAGGAAAATTCCCAGGAATCCACAAGGATGACCCCAGACAAGACCCTAATTAATAGTGGAGAGGATGCCTAAACTGGCCTTCCCCTGCAATCAGACTGGTGACTACCTTAATTGTCATCATAGAACCTTCATCTAGCAACAGATAGAAGCAGATGCAGAGATCCTCAGTGAAGCACTGGGCTGAGCTCCCCAAATCCAATCGAAGAGAGGGAGGAGCAATATTATGAGCAAAGGGGTCAAGACCATGATGGGGACACCCACTGAAACAGCTTACCTGAGCTAATGGGAGCTCACTGACTCCAGTGGGGGAACCAGCATAGGACCACACTAGGCCCTCTGAATGTGGGTGACAGTTATATGACTTGGGACATTGGGGCCACTGGCAGTGGGGCCAGGGTTTATCCCTACTGCTGGAACTGACTTTTTGGAGCCCATTCTCATTGGAGGAATACCTTGCTCAGCATAGATATAGTGGGGTGGGCCTTGGTCCTTCCTCAAAGCCATGTGCTAGACTTTGTTGATTCCACATGGGAAGCCTTACCCTCTCTAAGAGTGGATGGGCAGGGTAGGGGGAGATAGAGAGAGAGCAGAAGGAGGGGAGGGAGTGGGAATTGGTATTAGTATGTAAAATTTTAGTTAAATAATAATTCTATTTCACAGTTTTGTAATGGTTCAAATAATATAAACATTCAATAATTATAAACTGTAAAATATTACAAAATAAAAGATATTAATGGTCCTACATCTTGATCAACAGAGAAGAGGAAATGGTCAGAGACACTGGTGTGGCCTGAGCATGTAGGAAACCTGAAAGCCGCCTTCACAGTGACACACTTCCTCCAACAAGGCCATACCCACATCAACAAAGCCTGCCTCCTAGTAATACCACTCCCTGTGAGTTTACGGGGCCATTACATTCTAACTACCACTATGTCCTTATAAGAAGAGTCATCAGGGAGTTTATTCTCTCTTTCTCCACAAATGCTCAGGGGACAGGCCTTGAGAAGGCAGACATGACAGACACTGAGTCAGCTATAACTTTGATCCTTGCCTTTCCAACAGGCTGAATTGTGAAAAAAAATATCATTTCTATTGCTTAAGACACCCATCTATGGAACTTAGTTATGGCAACCTGACACACCAGTGAACCTGGCACCGTTCATAATGACCAGATTGTACCATTACCAAGAGAGTAGGACTATACCATAGTATTCTTCATTTGTCTACTACCAGTCCAGCACATGGTGACCTCTGGAGTAGGACAGGTGGACAAAAGACAATAACATAACCACCAAGAGCAGTCACAGATGCAGAATCCAGGACAAAGGAAAAAGGAGAGAACGCAAGTGGGCAGTCACCGAGCCCAAGCAGCAAGAATCAGGCCAGAGAGTGAGAAACAGGTTCAGCGGCAGCAATGCAGACCTAGGGAAAGGACTGTTATTGGCCTCCTATGGAGCCTGCCTGGGCAGGAGCAGCAGAAGAAGGGAAGCTAACTAACTGCAGATTCAGGGCTAAGCTGGAAAGAAACCACCATTGAAGCATTTGGAAATGGTACCTACTGCTGGATGCTGACATCTCAGGATGGGAAGCGAAGGACCTGAGACTCAGGCGAACACCTTCCCATAGGTCATTCACAGTTTGGAAGTTGAAGAGTGTGCTGTGGCTGCGAACATAGCTTTCAGACTGCTTTTTGCAGTCCCAGGTGACTTTCCTGTTCTGGCAGGCCACAATGATTGGCGTGCCTGCACGTCTCTCATGGCGGCGACCTTTTCTTTGGCAGCGCCCCTGGACAATAAATAATGATGCTGAAGAACATTCTGAGACATGTTTACTCACACATGTTGGGGCAGAAATGGCACCATGGGATAGAATCTGTCCACTGACCAAGAAGGCCCGTGTGACCTTTGTCTGTGGAGTTCTTCAAACACAGGCTGCAGCTGCTCCACAGGTCAGGTGTGGTCCTGGGGGAATGGCTCTCCAGTGTCCTCTCTTACTCTCCAAATTACATGCACATATTACATTCTCCAGAAAAGTTTGCAGAACATCTGTTCCCTTCATTTTGTCCCCAGTCCTTCAGGAGACTAATTAGAAATAAAATAAAATACATGCACCAGTAGTGTCTGTGTTGACCATTCAAAAAGGAACTCTTTTTTTCTCTCCCTCAAATTTCAAGAGACACCAAGTGGACATTAAAGATACCAGGTGAACTCTGAAGCCTGCAGAAAAATTGCCTCAATTTACTGCTTCCAGCTGTACAGAGAATCAAGGCATGAGACATCAGACAGAGAAACACTTCCATGGAATTGCAATTCCTGAAAAGAAAATGAGAACAGATCTATCTCTGTAAAATGGTTAGCTATCTGTGGAATGTGAGGGGAAACTACAAGGTAGATTTGTACTGTGAGACACTAAATAGGAAATTCTTATGAAAATGAACCTTCTCTAATCCAGGTTCTATGTGTATTGTGTATGTGTATTGCTTCAGTAAGAAATTACCATACATATCCTAGTTAGGATTATCATTGTTGTGATGAAACACCATGGCCAAAAGCAAGTTGGGGAGGGAAGGGCTTATTTGGCTTACACTTCTATATTGTAGCCCAACACTGAAGGAAGTCAGGACAGGAACTCATGCAGGAACCTGGAGGCGGGAGCTGATGCAGAGGCAGTGGATGAGAACTGTTTATTAGCTTCCTCACCCTGCTTTCTTATAGAACCCAGAACCACCAGCCCAGGGATGACCCCACCCACAATGGACTAGACCCTCCCCTATCAATCACTAATTAAGAAAATGTCCTACAGGCTTGCATACAGCCTAATCTTATAGAGACATTTTCTTAACTGAGGCTCCCTCCTGTCAGATGACTTTAGCTTGTGTCAGGTTGACATAAAAGTAGCCAGTTGCCAGGCATTGGTTGCACATGCCTGTAATCCCAGCACTTGGGAAGCAGAGGCAAGCAAATCACTGTGAGTTCAAGGTCAGCCTCCTCTACAGAGTGAATTCCTGGATATCCAGGGCTACACAGAGAAACTCTGTCTCAAAAAATAGAAACAAACAAAAAATAACAACAACAAAAAAAGTAGAGCTGACTTCCGTAATGAAGGCTCTATAAAAATGTACTTCCTTAGTTTTTCTTTCAGCGTTGAAAGCCCATTCACAGTCCTTGGCTTATGTCCCTCAGTGTTCAAAGGCAGAACAAACAGGGCGTTCTCCACCGCATTACCCTGATTCTCTCTCTGTCTCTGTCTCCATTTCTCCAAAAAGAAAGAAAGAAAAAAAAAAGGACCTGACTGCTCTGCTCCAAGGATTGGTTGAGGAGGTTTACTGTAGATATGAGGGAGAGCAGAGCCAGAGGCGTTAGTTAGTAAGGGGCCAGGCTGGAAGAAGAGTTGGAGTGGGGGTGGGGGATCTAGGAGACCAAGAGACCAGGATGTATAGCCAAAATGGCTGGGTGATTGGTGTAGGAGGTCCTTCTGTATTTGTGTTGCTTTCACTGGTTGAATAAAGAAACTGCCTTGGCCTTTTGATAGGGCAGAGCTTAGATAGGCGTGGAAAAGAGAACTGAATGCTGGGAGAAAGAAGGCAGGTGGAGAGAGCCGCTATGGAGCTGCCAGGTCAGACATGCTGAGTCTTTCCCGGTAAGCCATGGCCTCGTGGTGCTACACAGATTATTAGAAATGGGTTGAATCGAGATGTGAGAGTTAGCCAATAAGAGACTAGAGATAATGGGCCAGGCAGTAATTTAATTAATACAATTTCTGTGTGATTATTTCAGGGGTTAAGCTAGCTGGGTGGCCGGGAGCCACATGGCGGGACGTGGCCCACTCCTCTTACTACAGGTTATATAGGAGTCAGAGAAGCTTGGGAAGGGAAATGAAGCTCTGGAGCTGGGGAGGTTTAGAGTGGAGGCAGGGTAGCCAGCCATGATGATTCTGTAACACATATTTATGGGGCTGAGAGCCTGGCTGCCAGTATCCGCTTTGATTTGTTAAATAGATGCCTCAGTTAGCCATTTGTCCCTGGTTTCTTTGAGAACTAACACTTTCGTCCCTCCACATTCAGGAACCCTCTTTATACCTTGTTGGGACTGCCAGCGTGAACCAGGATTGGCCAGCCCCTATTATGGCTAACTGAACGATGACGCTGCCTCCTCTTGTGGCTACCCTAGTCTATTCAGAGCTCCTGGGACTGGGTTATAGACTGTCAGAGAGATGAGAGAGAGGCACTCTTTTTAAAAGAGGAGCTAAAATCAACTTCTTTTTGTAGGAGGAAGTAGGTTGACTTCCCCGCCCATGAATCTTGTGGCATAATAGAATCCCTAGTCAGAGTATGGGTAAAAGGTTAGGGATTGTATTAGTTTAGCAGAAAGATAAGAGAAAGAGAAGCAGCCTAAATCTAAGAAGCTTCCAAGGTCTATCCCTTGCTTAGGAGTTGACAGGAGTGCTCCCTCTGGATCCTCACAGAAGTAAGGCAACACCAGCTGGAAGGGTTGCCTTGTATCTGGTGTGGTTAGGATACGGTTTGAATGTCTCCTCCAAAGGTTCATGCACTGGAAGTCTGAACCCCAATTGTGTTGTTTAGGGGAGGTGGGGTCTTTAAGATGTGGAGCCTAGGGAGTACTATCCAAAAAGTGATTAATGTAATTCTCGAAGGTCTTTGTCAGCATCCAAGACAGTGAATTGATAGAAAGAGTTAGCATAGTCCCTGATCCCTCAGGGTTCCTATCTTCCATGTGGCCCTTGCATGTACCCTCATACTTCAATGCTACCTGTCCTGTTTTGATGAAGCCAGAGACCCTTGCCCAACACAAACAGACAGGATGCTCAACCTTGGATTTCGAGTCCGTAACTGTTTCCTAAATAAGTCTTTTTGAGACAGACATGATGATACACATCTATACTCTCAGCACTTGGGCGGTGAAGGCAGGAGTATTTTGAGTTTAGGGCCAGCTGGGCTACACAGAGAAAGAAGAGGGCCAGGGAACATAGGTCAATTGATAGAATGTGTGTCACATAAGCAGGAGGACCCTATTTCAACTCCTAAAACCCATATAGGAAAGCTGAGTGTGGCAGCATATGTTTGTAAACCTAGCATTAGCTGCAGAAAGCAAAAGCAGATCTCTGGGATTCGCTGACTCAGCAGGCTAGCCTAATCAATGAGCACAAGGCCAAGGAAAGAACCTGTCTCAAAAAACAAGGCAGATGGCTTCTGAAAAATGACAGCTGAGGTTGATCTCTGGCATGCGCACGCACGCGCGCGCGCGCACACACACACACACACACCTGCTTTTGTTTGTTTGTTTATTTGTTTGTTTTCCTCAAAATACCCAGCTCCAAGTATTTTGTTATGGTAATAGAAAGCTAAAACATTACTTCAAGATTTTTACCAGAGCCAGGGCCTTGACATTTATGGGAAGTCCCCCTCAGGTATTTGAGAGAATGTCCAGGAAAAAAGGGCAGTTTGCCCACTCACAAGCAGCTGACAGATCTTTGAAGGCAGACTCATCCTTATGTGTTAGCATCAGTTTTGGCTCAGGTGTGGTGGCACATACCTGTGATCCCAACAGGCAGAAAGAAAATTCAGAAAGAGTAGTGTGAGTTAAGACTAGCCTAGGATACACGGCAAGTTTGAGACAAGCCTGGGTTACATTGCAAGGGCCTGTCTCAAAAAGCAAAACAAACAAGCAAATTTAAAAAAAGTGACGGATTTAAGTTTTCTCTCTCTTACCATGCTTAAAGCCTCATAGCTTCCCATACTTTTAAGATACAACTTGATAGCAAATAAACTTGATAACACTTATTTGAATGGCATAATTGAAAGAATACTCTTTAGTTAATTTTAAAATATCTACAATGAGACTTATGATCTGAATAAAAATTATATTCACATATGCCATATAGTTTATATGTATTTCATAATCAAAATCGTTGGAGCCTGCTCCGACAGAAATCAACAAGGGTGCCTGAGAGGGGACACTGAGGCTAAAGAAACCTTAGACTGAGAGAAACTGAGGCAGAAAACACAGGATGGCTTCGGGGGACTGCCAGCTTACTCTGCACAGTCTCGAGTTTATTTCAGAGCTTGCTTATTTACAAAAGCAGAACAAAGCACAGCACAGTCAGTGTCTAACCGCAAGACCATTCCTGTCCTTGAATGAGCAGCCTCCTCTCTAACGTGCACTTGCTGCTCAGAAGCAACCTCACTTCTATCTTGATGTTCCTGAGGTTTGGCATCAGCAGTATTCTTTCTACTAGATAGCATGTTCTTTTCTCATGGGCAAAATGCTCTTTCTCATGGGCTAAATCAGAAGTCTCTCCCAGCCCTCAAGGTTATTGGAAAAAGCAGAGCAGGCAAGCTTGAACACAAATGACTTATAAGTCAGAATGGACTACATATGGAAACTGAGTCACACATGGGCTCCCACATAAAATATTAGTAGATACTTAAATTCTTTCTTGCTTGACTCTCAGTTGAATGATTAAACATACTTTTGGTTGTTGTGATGAATAATATGTTGTTACTGATCTCATTTTTTTTTACTTTGTGTTCTCTCTTGTCCTTGCTTTTATTCCTTGTAGTTTACTATCTTGAGCATGTTTCTTAGCAATTTTCTCTATTGAATTAAATATACACACAGCGTTGTACATTTCTCTACATAGCAGTTCGATTTTAGAAACTACATACCAACTATACTTCTTTATTTTATTTTCAATGCCAGACTAAAAGTGTGATAGAACAAAATAACAATCTATGCACAGGAACTTTCTAGGAAGAGACACATAAGTACTGAATAGGTTAAAAGGAAGTAAGGGGCTTTTTATGCTAATCACCATGGAATCTCAACAGAACAATGAGTTCTAGACGCATGAAGGCCTGCCTAGGGAAGACCCATCTGAAGATGGAGCCAAGGTATAAGACTCTTTGCTGCAGAAGAGAAGAAAATAAGGAGAGGGAGGTTGTAATGATGCTAATGATTGGAGGAGGAGAAGGCAGTGGTGATGGTGATGATGATGATGGTGATGATGATGATGGTGATGATGATGATGGTGATGATGATGACTGGAGAAGGGGGCAATGATGATGATGATGATGATGATTAGGGAAGGAGGCAGTGGTGATGATGGCAATGCTGGTGATGATGATGATGATAACTGGAGGAGGACAAGAAGACGACTGAATCATCTCATTACTTTCAAGAGAAATTAAGCCAGAGAAGGAAAAGATAAGCCTAAAATAGGACAGAAAGAAGCTTGGGATAGTAGGCCTCCACCAGGATAAATTAGGCAGCTAATATAGTTCAGGTGGCAAAAGTCAGCAATTTGAATACGTAGTGTTGAGTGGGGAAACCCTGGGAGCTTGTGTGTAAAGGTTTGTATTTTAAAAGTCTTCCTTGCTGCGGTGTAAAGGGTGGAAGGGAGAGAGTGAAAAGGGAAGATCATATTTGACACATGGCCAGGAAATCATGGAACTGGCTTGGATTAAAATATGACAGTGAAAAAGAAAAGAAAGGAAACCAGTTTCGATGTGGAGAGTGAAAGGGAAAGGACACCAGGCTCAGGCCTTGATTTCTACCCCAAGAAACTGGATGACTAATGATGATGCTGTGAGCCCTTGGAGGTGTGAATGGCTAGCCCCACGTGCACCCCAGATGGCAGGCCAACAGAGATTAGCCCTATTGGTTGATTCCAGCCCCTTGAGGCAGGAGAGTAGCTAGACCCCACCCTATAGAAAAAAAAAGCCCAAGATCAGGCCACAAAATCCTTCCAATTCCAGGTCACTCTGGAAACCCCCCATCCTCCAAAAACCCCTATGTAAAGCCTGCCTCCCTTTTGTGTCTTTCCCAATAAAACTCTTGTGTGAGATTTGTTGTGCAGTGTGACTTTGTGATATCCCTTGGCTCCCAACTGCCAGGAAACCTTTCCCTGTAGAACTGAAAAGCATGTGTTAGGGATACCTTTCCCCTCAGAGCCATAACACTTACATCAGTGTTTCCTAGCTGCAGAGATGACTAGAAGAAGAAGAGTAGGGCTAAAAGTAGAAGCAAGATTTGGCATTGAACACGCTGTCCTTGATATTCCTTCAAGATGCACAGGCAAAGTTGGCCATCACTGGTTAGATAGCAGTCCCAGCCCAGGCAGAATGCTACAGTGTGCAGATAAAAAACTTTCAGATGCTCTCCAATGTCCTGGTATTGCCTAGAATCATGTAGAGAGAAAGACAAGCCAACAAAAGGAAGTAAAGAGGTGAGAGAAGTGAAAAAGAGAAAGGAGGTGATTTGGAACCAGATATTGAACTGCCTCAGAGGTCAAAGGTAGAGGTAGAAGAGCCCTCATAACAGATAAATACAACAGAGTCCAAGAGAGCTTGCTCCACTTCTGTCCTCACAGCCTTTTAGCATGAAACACAAGGCATAGGCATCTGCTAAAGTAAACAATGCAGCAAAGAGGGTACTGTTTATGAACTTAAAAGAAAGGAAGGTGTTACACAAGTTCTAATTGGTATTAATAATAAAAACCCGAAGACAGATATTAGAGGATAAAAGCTGAAAGATGAGAGAAGCAGAGCAGCTAGTCACTAGAGATCTTACCTCTATGACTCTGCCCCAAAAGAGACCCCGCTCCTCTCTCCACCCCACCTTATCACTTCCACTCTCCTCCCAGGCATATCACTTCCTATCTGTCTGTACAAGTCTGTTTGTACAGACCTCCGGATCTTTATGGTTTACTAGTGGCTAGCTCCACCCTCTGATCTTCAGGCAAGCTTTATTGGTTAGAGTAAAACAAGATATCTCCACAGGAAGGCAAAGTAAGTTGCTTAGAAAAGTCACCAGGAGCACATTACAGAAATAAAGTAAAATTTTCTTTGTTTTGCAGCTAAGTCTCATCACCAAAGAACAACGTGAGACACTTCCTTTTTTCCACTCTTCTTCTATTAACTTCCAAATATTCATTCATGAAGACTGCTTTCTTTAGCATGGCACTCTGATGTGGGAAGTCCTTCTGTATATCTACTGGTTTTATTGGTTAATAAGGCAGAATAGAATAAGGCGGGAATTCCAATCAGATAGAGGAAGAAAGAATCAGAGTCAGAGAGATGCCATGTAGCCACTGCAGGAGACAGACACCAGACAGAATCTTACTGGTAGGCCACAGCCACATGGCAATACACAGATTAACAGAAATGGGTTAATTTAAGATGTAAGAGCTAGTTAGAAATATGCTTAAGCTATTGACCAAACAGCATTCTAATTAATAGAGTATCTATGTGATTACTTCGGGTCGGGGCAGCCAGGAAACCAATGAACGGCCTCTGCCTACAGTATTCATTGCTTTAAGGGGAATTTTCTATTTTGATTTATTTTGTATTATCTAGACCTAACCTTAAATTAAAATAGTCGGTCATCCACAACTGTGAGGGCTTACCAAGGGATGCGTTTACATTTGTTACATCATTTAGAGATTACAATTTTTTTCTGAAAACCAACAAATGAGTAATAGTTTGTTCTTACCAAAACAGTAGACATGGCATATTAGACCAGTACAGCTGGCTCCATTTTGTTTCTTGATCGCACACATTCCAATCATGCTCTCGACCATCAGCTTGCAAATAAGAGAGGAAGAAATATAGGGAAATTCCTCTTCCCTTTGCCTCTTTTCTGTAGTTTCCTCTTTTTTGCACTTTGTTCCCCCAAAGCTCACGTTGGAATCTTGTTTCCCTGTGCGGTGATGGTAAGGGGTAGTTTCAACCAGTGGACAGACATTAGGCCACTGGGGCTGTGTTCTTGGAAGAGATTAATGTAGTCCTCATGCAGCATGTCTCTGTGGACTCCCTCCTGCACTTGCCCCCGCCAGCGTTGCCAGACCCCCTGAGATCTCAGCAGAACCAAGAGCTGAATAAACCTCTTCATCCAGCCTCAGGTATTTCATCCGAGTTTCAGAAAATGAACTAATACACAGTGTGTGGCCATTTGCAGTAAGCAGCCGGCCGATACAGAGAACCGACGTGGTGTGTCGGTTTGCTACACTGGCGTGACATTAAGGGGCTGAAATAAGGGGCCCTTACTTCCCAGAGTTCTGGAAGCTTCTAGTCTATCATCAAGATATTGACAGGAATGTTTCCTTTGTAAGCTGCTGTCCTTGTTCTGGAAGTAGTTACCTTACCCCTCTCTTCAGCAGTTACCGTCTGTTAGTTCATCTTCTCTTCATATAATGATAGTAACCATCAATCAACCTAATTGTCTCATGTAGCTATTTCTACTAATACTGTCTCCGTATTCAGAAGTACTGTGGGGGAGGGGGTGAGGAGCTCAGCTATTTCTATTAATACTGTCTCCATATTCAGAAGTACTGGGTGGGGGTGAGGAGCTCAGCTATTTCTACTAATACTGTATCCATATCCAGAAGTACTGGCGGGGGTGGGGTGAGGATTTCAACATATAGCTTTAGGGAAGCATGATCCAGTCCACAATAGTGAGAAGGGATACACTAGTGTTCTCGGGTTGGTCATGCTTTTGAGAATGGCTTCTTGCAGTTGCCATATTGTCTATAGGCGCAGCTGTAAACACAACACACTTGTATTCCGAGTCTCACTAAGTCTCATGCAATGGGTTCCACTGGACTTCTGTACTCATGGAGCATTAACTAAGACTATATTCAGGTGAGTACACAGTTTACCCACCACATGCGCCCCAATCATACTAGGGTTCTGTGGGTATCAGACTTCACATATATATAGTTCTTCCCACATATACAGTTCTTAAGACTGAGGCAGTAAAACATTAAAACAAATAAAAGTTCTTCTGAGAACAAGGCCCTGGGTAGAAGGTAAGCATCTTCTGGGACTGGCTTAGCCTACGTGCAAATGCTACAGGACTGTGAATGAGCAATAGGCACTTACATCACATATATATATATATATCTCCTTATCTCACATTTATGCACCATTGGCCTCTCAGGCTACACTTAGAAAACATAAGCTCAAAAGTAAAGTTTTTATTAAGACTTGCAAGAGGGTAATGAGAAATCACCAGACCAACTGTTCTTAGGCATGAGACTCCAGGTATCCACACAGGAGTTCCCTCCAGGGAGTTGTTCTGGAGACAGACATGACCACCCACAAGAAATGTTGACCACATAGATAGGAAGCCTTCTCTAGGAAGCCTCCCCTCTGAGTTGGTCCAAAGTCATGGCATCATGGGAAATCTCTTCTCATCTTAAGATTCTCACACAACTTAAGCAAAAGTACCAAACATACCTGATATAAGGATGTAAGCCAGAATATACACACAGAATATATAGACTTAAAATTCACTTAAAGAGCCACTCCTAGTACATCTACTACATAAAATACTCATTTCAAATTATAAGTTCATCTTACAGACAAAGATATTTGATAAAATGAAAGAGTATGTTGCCTGGAGCTGAGCGTTAAGTCATGTAATAAAATGGTCTTAATTTTTGAAAATGTTCATTTTTATATTTCATCTTTATTTTATTGGCAAAAAAGCTCTTAGAGTCAGCTTCCAAGCAAGACACCTGGGCGCCCTAACCTTTTCCTGTCTGGTCCTGCTGTTCTATTTCAGCAATTTCAAAGTATGTGTCAGCCACTAATGGCTTGTTGACCTGGCCCCATCTGTGTTGTGGTTAGCGAAGTTCTGTGTGTCTAGCAGACTATTATTTGACAGCCCTGTTGTTCAGCGTTGTTGGATCATTGCATCAATTTTTATGCTTCCCAGAGATTTCAGTGGGAGTGGCAGGAAGGACAATCAGCTCGCTGCCTTCAGAGCCAATAAATCCACCTGCTTTGCTGCCAGCTAATGAGGAAAAGAGCCATGGGTTTCCCAAGGCCAAAACAATATGTGCCACAGAACAACTTCTACTATTGAACTGCACACACACACACACACACACACACACACACAATGTTTTTAGTAGGGAATGAGGGAAATGACTTAATAATACAGCTAGTATTTCACATGGTTCACTGACCTCCCACTCTAATCATATGGGGTTCTTCTCTCTCTCTTATGAGAAATGAAGAACACTACAACACATGATTTGCCAAAAGATGGGAGTGTTATTAAATGTAAACCATGGTGGGGCTTATAGAATTCTGTGGAGGGAGAGTAAGAAGTGATATGCTGTTGGATAACTAATTCCCCAAGGACAGGCTTGATGACAGTGTGACATTTCAGAAGACACCTGCAGAAAGTTTGGAAGCAGCCGTCCAGATATCTGAGGAACTGTGATTACCAACAGAAGCCTCACATGTTTGACAAAGAACAAGGAAGCCACACTTCCCAGAGTAGCCTGGAAGGAGATGATGTTAAGATTTCCTTTAATGGTAACATAATAATCTGGTGGCATGTTTGCAGCAAGGAGTGATGTGATCTCTTCTGTCTGGCTACTGTGTAGTTAGTATTCTAGAAGATTGTGGGCAAAGGCAATGGGGTGCTTAGAGAGTGGGTACTGTAGTTATTCTGGAGACTGTAGTAGTGGCTCATACCAGGGAGGGAAATGGTCGAAATGGTGAGTTTTAATCACGGATGAGATGCAATCTGATGGATTTTGTAGTAAAATCAATTTAGGGTGTGACTGAAACAATGATGTTCACGGTGATTCCAAGTACATTAGACCAAACACTTAGGAGAACGGAGCTGCCAGCTGCAGTGGGCATGGGCAGAGGTGCTTGCTTATAATTCCGACTGCTTAGGGGACTAAGATGAGGTGACAAGTCAAGTCTAGACTAGACAATATCATGAGGGAGACTGAGGTGAGGTGATAAGTCAAGTCTAGACTAGCCAATGACTGAGGTGATGTGAAGTCAAGTCTAGCCTAGACAATGTGTGAGGGAGACTGGGGTGAGGTGACAAGCCTAGCCTAGACTTGACAATGTAGTAAGCCCATGAGTTGTAACAAAATTAAAAGCACTGAGCAGGTAGCTCAGTAGTAATGTACTTGTCTACACGCATAAGGCCCTGGGTTCATTTCTTAGCAGGGAAAAAACAAAATTACCTCGTGCAATTCCATAATCAAACCATAAAGTACAGTATAATACAAGTAACTATGTAAAATCACAAAGAACTACAATTTGTTCTGAGAGGCCACATTAGCTCCGAGGCCAGGCTTCCCCTGGTCCCAGGCTTTCCGAGGCTGAGTTCCCCTTTAGTTTCTCTTTCAGTTTCTGTATTTTGTTAAAGCAGGAAGAGGAATCCAAGTCAACCAGGTTCAGGATGACCTAGTGCCCTCCTGGCTGTCTAGAAAAGCAGCCCGTGGGCTCTGTTCGGGGGTCACAGCCATTTTGTTGTCTGACTGGCAGACCGCAGCTTGCTAGAATAAACAGCACTCTTGCTGACTACATTTGTGAATGACTGTTTTTGTTTTGTGGGATGCTCCATGGACCCTAACAGTTCTAGCTTATAAAACAAAGTAACATTGAACAGTGGTTGTCTTAACTATCAGGTAATAAATTATCTCACAAACAGTTCTGGTATAAGAAAAGAAAAAAGAAAAAGACATTACAATCTCTGCATGACCTTTTAAAATCCTTCAGAATAATTGAGCTTTTACTGATCCCCTAATGCAACCTTACTTTGAGGTTATTATTCTAACAGGAAATTATACTGAAGAACCCTGGCTACTGTCTTCGTTGAGTTTTATTTATTGTTTTTTGACACTCAGTCTTGTGCAGCCCACATTGTCCTAGAACTCTTGATCTTCCTGCCTCTACCTTCCCAGTTCTAAGATTACAGCCGTGTACCATTATGGCCACTTTTGAGTCATAGTGAGGATTGAACTCAGTAATTCAAGCACATTAGGCAAGCTCTCTACCAACTGAGCAGCATTCCCCAGACTCAAGCTCCTTTTGAAAAGATCGCTTATCAGGCATGAGTTTGTTTTGATTTTCCTTATTAAGTAATTAGTTGCCTAATTCCCTATCTCCCCACCGCACCTTGGCCCTTTGCTGTAGCTGTTTCTGGTACTGTCTACTCAAGTGCTTTCTTTAAAGTTGTATGTAAACATGAGTACATGATTCATCATCCACCCTGTGGTAGTTAGAAACAGGAAAAGAGGCAAAGAAATAGCCCTGACATTCACGCTGTGGTGCTTGCTGGGAACAAATACAAGTCAATTCCAAAGCTGTAGCCTGCTGAAGAAGTTTGAAGGACATGAGAAAGTCAGAGCCAACCTACGCTGGGTTTGTAGTATAGGTGCCCTCACTTAATGGTGGGGCAGGACATCAGGAGCCTTCCGGCGGAGGCTGGAAAACTTACCGCTCTAGGAAAGCATCAGGGTTAGTGCAGTGCCACGTGGAATCTGGAGAACACAAATTACAATCGTGGGGTCTGGTCAAGAAAACAAAGATTTGGGACCTGGTTGTCTTAAAGAAGTACTCAGAGAATCAGAGCCCCTGTCATTGCTCCTTGGTCCCACCAGAATCCCTCTTGTGGCTTAAATCAACTAACATTTCCATATTACTGAATTATTGGGAATGATAGGATTCCTGGTAATTAGTCATTTAGTATTATAGTTTCTACACACATTGTCCCCAGAAGGCTCACACATTTGAACAACTGGTCCCCAACTGATGGCCCTGATTAAGAACACAGGAACCTTTAGGAGGAAGAGCTTCCCTAGAGGAAGGAATCATCAATGGCTAGCAACGCCTTCTCTGCCTGGTGCAACTTGCTGTCTGCTCACTGCTTCTTGAGTGCAGGTGCAACGTATGAGGCTACCTCCCACCCCTGCCCCGGACCTGCCTCCCACTCCTGCCCCGGGCCTGCCTCCCACCCCTGCCCCGGGCCTGCCTCCCACCCCTGCCCCGGGCCTGCCTCCCACTCCTGCCCCGGGCCTGCCTCCCACCCCTGCCCCAGGCCTGCCTCCCACTCCTGCCCCAGGCCTGCCTCCCACTCCTGCACCGGGCCTTCCCACCTTGACGGAGGCATAAACTCGTCCTTCCCTACATCGCCTCTTGTCAGGTCACTAAGGCAAGAAAAGCAATTAATACACGTTTGCCAATATGAGCTTTGAGAACATTGCAGTCCCAACAAGGATTAATGCCTGAAGAAAAAAAAGACTCACGTCTGCATAGTTTTGCATGTAAGGAAATAGCAAAACGTGAAATTTATAAAATAATAAAACTCAACAAAGGCAGCCATCAGAGACCAGTTAAAATTTATATTATGGAATATTTTCAAAGACACACACACACACCTGTGTACTTTCCAATTATCTTGATCAAATCTAGTATTCTGCAATATTTGCATTCAATCTTTAATGTTTCAGAAATAAACATTACAGAATGGAACAAATTTCTGCTCCCAGCCCATCTCATAACCCTAGTCAACAACTGTGTTTCTTCTTTCAGTGTAGATTTTTTTTCTACTTTGTCTAAATGCAGATTGTTGTGTGCCACTTTCCCTACAGGGGCCAAGAATAAGAATCTACTGACCCCAGGTAGAGAACTGACCACAAACCAATATGTTTTATTGGGTTATGTACAGAAATATGGGTAAGGGGCTACTACAGGAACAGAAAGGACTCAAAAGAGAATCACTAAGGGCCACCCCAGCATGACTGACAGATCACAGAAACTGGAAACCTGGGGCACACTGTACTGCCTGCAAACAGGTTGGAGACTATCCTGTCCAGGTAGCCCAGGTGATTTCACCCTCTTCCAGGCAGCTCGGCTTATCTGAGAGTGAATCTGAGCAGTCTTTACTGCTCATATACTTTTGGGAGCAGAAGGAGCCTACAGAATCTTGTCAGTTTCAGGGACTTCCTTAAGCTATTTTGAATTGTTTATTTCCTGTCTTAATGAAGCTTCCCTGCAGGATGGAGCGTCTCATCCTCTCCCGCAGGATTTCCTATTGCTTTCACCTCCTTCTACACCTTCTCTCCTAAAATATTCTGTTCTTTCACTTCCATTACATCTTATGATCTTAGGAAGTTTTTCTATGTGTGGCAGTGGTGGCACAAGCCTTCAATTAATCCCAGCACTCACAAGACAGAGGCAGGTGGATGTCTGTGAGTTCAAGGCCAGCCTGATCTACAGAGAGCTAGTTCCAGGACAGTCAGAGCTACCCAAAGAAACCCTGTCTTTGAAAATTAAAAACAAAAACGAAACAAAACAAAAAGGTTTCTCTACAAGATGAAAGGTTTTAATCTTGGAGGAAACTCCTGCACAACACTGAAGAATACATTCAAATACATTATGGTTATGAGACTTTACATTTCTATATAAATAATGTCAAAAGGTGCTTAGCACTCTGCAACGATTTGTCTTACCACATTATATTTTTATTTTAGACATGATTTTTGACACTTGTAACTCAAATTCATTGTTTCAATAGCTGAAATTTCATTATATGAATATTACCATTATGTATACAGTATAGTATATGTATATACACAGATATGTAGATAGGCAGAAGAGGTAGATAGTAGATAGATTCATTGGTTTATAATTGGCTGATTGAAGACATAGAGATTAAAATGTTATTTGGCTGGCTAAATTGCTTCCAATTATTTGCTATTATAAATTATATCAGCATGAGAATTTCAGTAGTTCTACATGCTTGCTAACTCCTGAATTTTATACACACACACACACACACACACACACACACACACACACACGAGTGAGACTCTGTCTTGGGAAATCAGAGATGAATAAAAGCAGGATGCGGTTGGTTGTTCTGTCTCTGGTTCCCAACAGTGCAGAGACTGAAATCAATTTTGCACGCTGTGGGACTCTTGGGTTCTGAAAATCTCTGGTTCACATTCACCCACTTTTATCCAATGATTTTGATACATTCCAGATTGAATTGTTTTTTCATTATATGATTTACTAATATCCCCCACTCCCTGGAATGCATTCTCACTTTAATTCTGATGACCATTTTGTCTATTAAAGTTTGATAATATGCTACTTAGCAAAATAATTAGAGTACATTCTCCCCTAGGGCCTATGAAACCCCTCCCCCTTCACAGGTTCTTGGCCAAATTTATAGCACCAAGGATGAGTTTCCTACTGTGAAGCAGGCCTTAAGTCCACTAGCAAAGCAATTAGTTACCTCAAAACATTCATGCTATGATTGTATCAATTAGAGTTTCTTGCCAGGTCAGTTGTTATTGTATCTCATCAAAAAGTCCACAACTGAATAAGACTATGAAAGCTCACTAATAGGGATAAAACTTCTTGGTCAGTACCAGCCTATAAGGATGAAGCTTCTTGGTCAGTGCCAGCCAATGGGGATGAAGCTTCTTGGTCCCTATTAGCCAATAGGGATGGAGCTTCCTGATAATTACCAGCTTGGTTTCTCCACATCCTGTGACCAAAGTGTGTGGTGTCTTCAGAGATAGGATCTTACCATCCTGTTCTGGTAGGCAACCAAGAGAAATGGCAATAATCTATATTAATTTGGGTTCTCTGAGACGTATCCTACATGTGACACCAACATTCCAGTTTGCATATCTATGAAAGGCGCCCATTCTGTTCTTCTTTGTGTGCTTGTCTTTAATTCTCCTGGTATTTACTGTTTATGTTTGGAAAGATGGAGTGTGACATCTATCCTTTTCCCCAGCTCTTCTGACACATACAGCCACATCTAGTACTGAACATTCTGTTCCGTTTCATCAGTTCTTTTCCTAGACCAGAACTCACATTTTAGTTTTTGCCTTATGACAAGTATCACCATGAGCTGCCTCAATATCCCCAGTGTATCCATTGTTCATCTCCAAATCTGTCTACACTTTTGTTAATCCTTTCTGTTGGTGTTATTCCACATTAGTTTCAGAAGAAGATTCCACAGGAACTTTGACTGAAATTGTAGAGGATTTGTTGAATATGGGAGAAATTTTAGCTAGACATTAGGGCTTTCCATCTATACATTTTTATCCCTTTTCCTTTTAATCAAGATTTCATTGTTATGTCATATTTGCATCAGATGTCCCAACAAATTGCTTTCTTCCATGACAACAACCTCGCCTAGCTTCACTGTAAGCATTTAGTGAATAGCTGTACTTGGGTACCATCTTCCCTTAGGCCGATATTTCTTAATCAAAGCAATATAAAAGTTAATTCAGGATTTAGCTAACTGTTTAACATGGGCCATGTCTGACCCACTTCTTTCTTTTACGAGGCGAATATATACTGGAGGACAGCCCTACTCATTTGTTTACACGTCTGTATCTGCTTTAAATAGCCAAAGCAAAGCAAATCGGTTGTAACGGACACTGGCTATAGATAGCCACCAAAGCCTTCCTGGTCCTGCCAAGGAAAAATCTGGCCAGCTGCTCAGACAGTATTTTCTGCCAGATGTTGGATTGGTTGGTTCTATTTCTCTTTGCCAGATGCTTCCTGTTCCGTTCTTTTTCTCAGCTGAAAACATCCGTGGGGCCCAGAGTCGGCGAACTACTTGTGGAGAGGCTGTGAAATTCTGCAGAAAGGCCAAGGCTGTGAAAACACAAAAGCTCATGGCCACTAATTCTCCCACTTTTTTCTTGCCTCAGCTACAAGACTTGATGCCTCCAGTCAGAGAGCTATCTTACCATTTCAGAATGACCGGTACAGAGGAGGGGCACGGGGACAAGCAATAAGCTGAGGTGACAGACAGGGTCAGCTACGTAATTGCTCAATCCAAAAATGAAAATGTTGGACCTGTAAGGAAGAAGTTTAGTTAAAAGTAGTAAGATACAAACCTTTTTCATTTTTTCCCCTATAGAGTCTTTCCTCGTGTGTCATAGTGTTTCATTTTCTATGTAAGGTTTTCAGAAAAGAAAAATTAAGTATCAATTTTTAACACAAATTTCACCAGTTTCCCCTCTGTTGTGCAATACCAGTTCATTGGTTTGATTTTTGTTTATTTGTTGTTTGGTTTTTGCAATACTGGAGATGGAACCCAGGGCCTTGGAATGGAGGCATTCACTCTATCATGAAGCTAAATCTCCTGCCCCAGACCCAGGTTGTTGGGCTTTTAAAAAACTTTTTAACTATGTAGTTTTTTTTTTAACATTTATTTATTTTGGTGTATGTGTGTGCGTGTATAGTACACACGTGGAAATCAAAAGACTATTTGCCTGAGTCAGCTCTATCCCAAAATCCAAGTGGGACCCAAGGATCAAATCAAACATCGGGCTTGGCAGCAAATGCCGTTATCAGTTGAGCCATGTCACTGGCCCCTGGTGCCACTTCTAAACATGGTAGAAGAGGATCTGACGAATATGAAGAATCAAAGTTGCATTGTTGATAGTTCACAGCTCATGCGTGCATACCTATTTCATTCTCACCCAGTTGTGGAAACGTTGCACCATACTGACACCGTTTCAAGTTTCGATTAGTACACATCCTGCCAACACCCTTTACCTTCACATCCCTGACAAATGGAAATGGCGGGAAAGAAAGGGAACAATGCGTTACCCTAGAGCTTCCTTTCCTCCATGCCATCAATTTTTAATGGGGGTGGGGTGGGGGTGGAAAAGTGTGGCCAGAGGAAATCTCAGGTATCATCCACCTGCTTAGAGACAGTGTTTCTATAATTAGGCTAGACTAGATGGCCATTGAGCCCCAGGAATTCTGTCTCCATCTCCCTTGTAATACTTTGGGATTACAAAGACCCACCGCCATATCCAGCCTTTTAATAGGCTATGGCGAGTCAAAATCAGATCTTTCTACTTGAAAGACAGGAGGAGCTTGTACTGACTGAGCAGTCTCTGAAGCCCACTGTGTCATAAATGAAATAAAAGAAGAGAGGCCGGATGGAGGGGGAAGGTAAAGAAGAGAAGTCTTGATGGGATGAGGGAGGGGGGCAGGGGTACATTTCAGGGTTAGGGAGAAATCTGGTGCCAGGGAAACTCCCAGGAATCCACAAGGATGACACCAGTTAAGACTCAATGTCAATAGTGGAGAATGTGCCTAAACTGGCTCCCTCCTGTAATCCAATTGGTGATTTACTACCCCAATTGTCATCAGAGAGCCTTCATCCAGTTTCTGATGGAAGCAGATGCAGAGATCCACAGCCAAGCACTGGGCTGAGCTCCAGAAGTCCTTTTGAAGAGAGGGAGGAGGGCTTGTAGGAGCCAGGGGATGGGGAGGGTGCCAAGGTTGGTCATGACAGGGGAACCCACACAGACAATTGACCTGAGCTACTGGGAGCTCATGGACTCTGGACCAACAGCTAAGAAAGCTTCATGGAACTGAGCTGGGCCCTCTGTATATACGCGACAGTTGTGTAATTTGGTCTGTTTGGAGGGGGGGTGTCCTAGCAGTAGGATCAGTATCTGCCCCTGGCCCTTGAGCTGGGTTTTGGGATGTTATTCCCCATGTGGCTGTAGTTCATCCTTGATGCAGGGGGATAGCTTGGTACTGCCTCAACTTGATGAGTCTTGTTTTGTTGACACCCATAGGAGATCTGGGCCTTTCTAAACAGAGACAGAGGAGGAATGGTTGGGAGTGCACGGGGCTGGGGGATGGGAGGTAGAAGGAAGGCGTGGTGGGTGGGCAAAGGGAGCAAAGGAGGGAGGAGAATATGTAAAATAAATGAAAAAATTTAGTTAATAAACTTTTAAAAAGAGAAAAGAGGGGGCATGATAAGCATCCTGGGTTGTTTACATTTCTTAGAATGGCATTCCTTCTCCATGTGTTCAAAGCAAGTTCTGGTCCAAACGGAAAGTATAGCTTCCCAGGGCTGTCACCTCCAGCCTTACTGAGATTAGTACCACATTGACTCAGGCTCACCCTGAGTCTTGCTAGCTCTGTGCCTCCTGGGCCAATAGACTTCAGTGCTCACGGGGCATGGCAAAGACTACGCACATAAAGCAGCAGGGACTGAAGGATACCCACGCTACACATATTGCCTCTGCTCACATGTGTTTCCTCATCTCTTCAAACTACACTTGCCAAATCAAAGTTGAAAACTGAAATTACCAAAACTTTCAAATGACAGAGCAGAACACTGAAGCAATGGGTCTTTCTGGGTAGGTGTAAGCCCTGTGTGAGTTTACAGATCACATGTCCACAAAGCCAGCCTGGATGGCAGAGTGAAAAGGTTCAAAGTACAGGTTATCATGGACATTGCTGAGCTATCTGAAGAGCCTACAGACATCTTAGCCAAACAAGGGACATTTTTGTAATTTGTGTCTTTTCCTTAGTGGCTGAAATCCTCATTCCATATCTTTGATTATATTTATTCCTGAGCATATTATAATATGTGTTATTGTTACAAGGTAAAACCTGCCAGATTATATTCTATTTTTTACAGTACATGAATACAATGAACCTTTGCATACTGATAATTCATTTTCACTTTACTTAATTCTCTAATTGGCCCTCACAAGTCTCTTGGATTCTCTTAGAATTTCTTGGGTTTTAAGATTTTAAATTTAAAAATGTATAAATGTTGCACATTGTAACTGTCATAGCACATTGACTTTTTTTTTTCAGATGACTATTTTCTGGTCTTACCATAAGTACCCTGTACCTCCAGTATGATGACAGATGAGCTCTCGATTCCTGCTCCTGAAGTCAGGGGAATTGTGTTCACCACCGGTACAGGACTTGTTATAGAGCTTTTCTCAGTAATTTTTATCAAGTAAAAAAAAAAAAAAAAGAAATCACTGATAAGCTGGTGAGATGGATTAGTGGGTAAGGGGCTTGCTGCCAAGATTGATGACCAGAGGGGAATCCCCAAAACCCACAGAGTAGAAGGAATGAATGGACCTCTGCAAGTTGTCTTCTGACCTCCACATCTTTACTGTGAGACTGTGTACTGCAATCATATGCGCACACGCACCCACACACACACACACACTGAGTAAATAAGTGAGTGAACACAATTTACTTTTTCAGATAAGACCTTGCACTGAACCTGAAGCTTGGTAATTCGGTGAGGCTAATTAGTCACCAAACCCCAGGGGTCTCCCCATTCCCACTACCCAGAGCAAGGATTAAGTGTATGCCACCATGCCTGGCTTTTTTCAACATGGGCACTAGTGATTAAACTCGGACCTCATGTGTGTACAACAAGCTCTTAGCCCATGAGCTGCCTCCCAAGCCTCTGCTATTATATTTTTAATCCATAGCACCATGCATTTAATGATTTCCTTTCTCTTAGTTCAATATTAGCAAGCTATATTTTTCCTAGAAATTTCCCAGTGCCTTTAAGTATTTCATTATATCTGATATGTTTTGCTTCATTACAATAAAATTATAATTTATTCATTTTAATATAATAATTAAGTTAATAAATAAGAGCTAGAGGTTAAGGTAGAATTGTCATGAACTCAAGGCCAGTCTGAGACCCATGGCAAATAATAATGCAGTTAGGATTATAGATGAAATCCTGTCTATAAAAGAAAAACAAATAAATATAGTTATTGTATAGAAAGTGAATATGATGTTTTGATAAATATGTCTAACTCAACAGCAGATAAATAGACCAGCAGACAGACAAATAAACATAGTTAAGTTTTCAAATGTATGAAATAAAATTTTCCATCCTATAAAAATATTATAATTCTACTTCTAAGCACATACATTTGAATTCTCTCAGATTATAATCCTCCTTAGCACATAAACTAGCTTCATGTTCTGCACTTTCTGCCTCTCCCCACAACAGACAGACATTCATACGATTCAGCAAGAATTTGTGTCATTTAAAGGATAATTCAACTTGCTGCAAACGGCCATTTTGTAACTTTTTATTTTCTCCTTTGGGTAACTTAATATCCCCAACGCAAATCCTGCTGCAGCGTGTTCAGAAAGTTTTCCTTCTTCCCTGAACTGTGAGACTCTCTAACCAAGTAACAGTTGCTAAGCGATTTGGAATGGAGATTAGCATAGATCTGAGCCACACAAATGACCCTTTGTGCACGATAAACAGTCTACTTTTCATTTAAAAAAATTAATATCCATGTCTGTGATGCTCACTAAGACTGTTTTGAAAATAAGCTAGATCTAATCCTCATCTCTTTAGTTTCTAGGGGAATGGCTCCGCTTGATCTGATTGTGTAACATCAAAACCCAAGTTTTACCAGCTGAGAACACAGCCAGGCAGTGTCCTTGAACTATAGAGGCATTTGGAAATTAACAAAGCACCTATATCACCTGTCCTTTTATAAACATTTGTTTGTTTGTTTGCACGTAGGGGACAGTTGATATGGGGGTCAAAGGACAATTTTCAGAGGTCCCAGGATCCGATCCAGGTTGTCAGTTTGGCAGCAAGGACCTTCCTTTACCTGCTGTACCAATCTCACCCACCCAAGCTTCTATCTTCTGAAGGAGGTTCTAAAACTAGAGCTGAGGTCAGGCAGACCAGGAACTCTTGTAGAAATGAGTTCGCTTTGTTACCTGAGACTCTGGAAAGTCACTCAGATTGGGTTGTTCTCTTACAAATCACCTCTGGCTTCGCTTTGCAGGACCTCACACTCCCCAACAAGCTCCTTCACTTATGACCTGGATCGTCAGTTTCAGGAAAGTGTTTTCAGGGCCCTCGTTTTTTTTTTTACCGGCTACAGGTCTACTGGATGGGGTAACCGGCTCAGATCCACCAAAGGGGAGTTCCCGGCAGCCTCAGCTCCAGATCTAGGAACAAGGTGGTTAGCCCCAGACTCCTTCCTGGATCCCCTTCCTATGGCTCCCGGCACTCTTCTAACTGCGCTCCTCCTGAGAATTCCCAGGCTCACCATAAAGTTCCACCTTAGCAGCAAGCTTTTCTGTTTAGAAATACTCCTCCAAGCCTGCTCTAGCGCGATCACCAGGACACATCATGAGAGCCATGGAACTCCAGAACGGCCACCAAGAAAAAAGCATTACCCTTCTAAGACACAGACTGAGAGATAAGAACACTCATAAAACAAAGAGAGAAAAAAAGATTATTCGAAAAATTAAAGGCATGGTGGCTCGCAGTTCACGGGAATGCACACAGATATCGGGGAGTAGGCAAATATATTAAACTCTCACATCTGGGTAGGGGAGATGCTGCATTTAGCAAAGGCTCCTCCTGCCAGTGCGGGCTACTTTTTGTCAACTTGACACAAACTTAAACATCCCTGGGAAAGGGACTCTAAACCGAGGACTTACCTCCATCTGACTGGCCTATGATTATACCAGTAAGGCACTTTCTGGATTACTGCTAATCGATGGAGGTGAGCCCAGAGCACTGTGGGTGGTAGCAAGCCTGGGCAGGTGGGCCTGCCTTGTAGCAGAAAGGTAGCTGAGCAAGCCAGGGAGACAAGCCAGGAAGCAGCGTTCCTCCTTGGTTTCTTTTTCCAGCCCTGGCCTTGGACTCTGACTTTGACTTCCCTCCTTGATAGACTACAAAAATGTGTGATAAGAAAGACCCTTCCCTTTCCAGCTTGGTTTTGGTCAGAGTTTTATCCCAGCCACAGAGAAGCAAACTGGAACACAGAACAAGCCTGGCAACCTGAGTTTGATCCCCCGAGCCCACAAGGGCAGGAGAGAACCGACTCTGCAAAGTTGTTAGGTGGCCTCCACACACACAGCCTGACTCGCAGACACATGTGCACTGCATGCACAAGTAGACCTACATGCCATGATTAATTAATTAGAAATTTTAAAAATATGTACCTTTTCGAACTTTCAGATTAAGAGGCTCAGTAGACTAAGGAGTATAGGTTCTATAAGTGGCATTGGTCCCATTCTGTCCCTGATGAGCTTATAACTGGTTAAAACGGTACAAAATATTCTATAATCATTTTTAAAATACAGTCTGGGATGAGAAATGTCCAGGATTCAATCCTACCCATAAGAAAGAAAGAAAGAAAGAAAGAAAGAAAGAAAGAAAGAAAGAAAGAAAGAAAGAAGGAAACTGAGTTATTTTGGAGTCTATCACATACTTATAACAACAGCAACAAGAGTGTATTTTTGTCTACGCACATCACAGTCCTAGATTTCAAGCCTCTGCCTTGGAGGAGAGAAGGGGGTTAAATTAAAACCCAAGCAAATGAGTTCACAGTGGCATCAGTGAGCAGGTAGAGCCAAGGGATTTATGCAGGGCCTCTCAAACGTGACTGTGTCGGCACAGCTGGTTATGTAACTCATGGGGACACTGTGAAACGCCATATGGAGCCTCCTGTTCAAACACAGAAGCAAAGGACACGAAGGCATGATTCTTTCTCCTTTCTTCCACATCTGTGCACTGTCCTTGACGCAACTGTTTCCGTAACTGTCTTGAGACAGAGTCTCACTATGCAGCCCTGGCTGGCCTAGAACTCACTCTGTAGACCAGGCTGGCCTCGAACCCACAGAGATCTGCGTGCCTCTGCCTCCCACACGCTCGGACTAAAGGCGTGCGCCACCACAACAGGCTAGCAATGGGATGTTTACTTACTCTCTAATAATGTTCTAATTCCAGGATATCATTAAAAGAAATTTTAAACTCTCAAATAATTATCATGATTATCATGTTTATATTGTATGACACCAGAAAAAAAAACAATAGAGCATTTAACTCATGATCAGTGTAAAAAAATGACCCGATTTGCACTAAGAACTTGTTCAAAGAAATGAAATACTGCACAAACCTAAATTAGATGTCTTGGGGCCATGATGATTGATGGCTCAGTATAGAAGAACTTGCCAAGGAGACCTGAGTTCAAGCCTGGGAAAGAGAGGAAAGAGATAATTTATTCCACGAAACCATCCTCTGATTTCCATATATTTTCATTCTTTGCCTTTTCTTCTATGTAACACACACATACATGTGCGCACACAAGAATAGTAAAGGTTTTTTTTTTAAAAAAAAATTATTTGTTTTTATATTTTAATTTCAATACTTTATGAACTATCTTTTCAGTTTATGGCCAGCTAAGGATGCGAAAGAGGACTAGCCTTGTTCCTCCATATAAAGACGGCATGAATAAGACAGGACTGATAGGGTTCCCTGGTCATCCATATCTTCTCAGTCACGGGTGGGATACGCCCACTCAGTAACGGGTGGAGCATGCCCACTGTGAGTCTCCCTATACTCCCAGGAGCATGTGCGAAAGACACCTTAAAAGCCAGATGCTAACAGCGAGGCTGGGGACAGCAGATGAACAAGTCAGTTCCTCTCCGCACAGTACTGTCAGCTTCGCATTTTACAACATCTCATTTCCCAAGATAAAGTGAAGACGACTCTCACTAGGATGGCAGAGCCTTGGTTCCTCCTGAGCAGTGGGCCACAAAGTCTCCCTGTTTGCTGGACTCACTAAGGAAAACACTGACTGCTGAGAGTCACCTCCAGGGCATATGATTTCATTGCAGCAGTGCTTAGAAACGTTCAAAAAATTCTCTGTGCAAACTTAAGAAAATCTATCGTTATTTGTCAACTGAGTGAAAGCACTTGGCAATGACAGAAGGAAGAGACACTAGGAACAGAAGTTACTACTTTTTCCTCTATCATTATTGGAAGGTTGTTTCTTTCTCTCATTAGAATTACCAGCATGTTGGGAATGAGCCTTCACACACGTTTCATTATAATGAAAGCTGATCCTTGCTAAATTACTTACCAAATTTCTAACTACAGCAGTGTTGTTGGAGAAGAAAGGGGGAGAGAAAGGAGCATAAAGAGCAGGGAAGGGAAGGCAAGTAAAATGCCCAGAATTAGAAGGGAAAAAAAGGATTAAATCAAGTATTGTATAGTGATGTAATGAATGAATTACCAGTCACTGCCCAAAACAACAACAAAAGGCCGTGACTATATAGTTTGCTTTATTCTGACGAAATATAACAGATGAACCATCTACTCATTTTCGTGCATACACTTACAGGTTAAGAACAGTCTGAAGAAAAATCAACACAATGACAGCCGTGGTTAACTCTGGGTTGTAAAATTTACTATAACACTTATCTTTTTGCTTTTTCTGTTTCTATTTAATTTAACCATATTAGGCAAAAAACGTGACAAGAAATACAGCAGAGGAAGCTGGAAGATTTGTATTTTTTAAAAGATTACTTGAATTCACACATATGCTCACCACAAATGTGTATACTTGTCTTTCTCCACCAAAAAAAAAAATAGGAATGAAAGTTACAATTTTTTTAGATATAAATAAAAGTATTCTTTGCTTACAGGTTAAATATGAATTTTGGTTGGTATTGTTATAGGTATTTAGAGTGTGTCTCAACTCTAGAATATTATTAGGTTAAGTGAAATGTCATAAAATATAACTCAAATTAATATGGATTTTATGATTCTGTTCTCTGGTGAAACTAAAGTCAGCGAGCTATGGCAGAGCGGTGGCCTGAGAACTTATGATTTATTTTGCAGAAAGCAGGAAGCGCCTGTTCCAGGGTATTTAACAAGGAACAATTTCAATCAAGGTCTTGCTATTGTTCCCAAAGATGCCCTTATTCTTTCAGAAAAAGATAAATGGTGGCAATTGTCCCTATTAGGATAGAGAATAATGAGAAGGAAAGCACTTCCTCCCTAATTCCCATCTCCATAGAAACCGCTCAACTCCCCAAGCCTCTTGTCCCTAGCATCAGTCAACAGCATTTTGTGGGGGTTAGACAGTGGGAGCCAGGGGCCTGCCTTCTCTCATACTGTGACACCTTGAAGAGGGAGCTGAAAGAACAAAAAGACCTGCACCAAATTTTTAAAGACCCTACTGCATCAAATTTAAATCCTTCCTGTATTTTCTGTCTCGTGTTTCTAAGAAACTGTATTTAACATGTGTTTCAAAGGCCCATATGAAATGCAGCTGTTACCAGAAGGCCCTTGATCCTGTGTGCCCTTCTTGCCCCTTTCCGTTATTGACACTCAACTAGCACATCGATAAGAAGTTCTTCTCTCCCCTGCTTTTTAAACATGTGCCTGTCTTTAGAAGAGTTCTGAGGCGCAGGGAGAATATTTATCTGCTGCGTGAAGCAAATACTTTAATGTAGATGCGATGGATGCGAGTCAGTTATTCCCCTCTCCCTTTGTTCCTATTCAGACTGGCGGCTGGGGGTGTGTGTTACGGCAATAGTCCAAGTCTGGTTGAAATTAATTTAACCCAGTAGCTAATTGGATTTAATAATTACACCACAAGTTAAAAATGCATTGAAAACCACTGACCAGAAAAGGAATTATCAAGCTCAAAATCTAGGGTTTGTTGAATTGGTAGAACTTTAAAGCCCGGGATTTAAAGATGATATAAATGGGACTCTAATCCTCGCAGGGGTGGGGGAGGGGGATTTGAATCCACATGAATGAAACTAAAAAATATGTATTTATTGAATTTCTAAATTATTTTTTAATGAATTGTATTTGGGAACTAGTTTTCCATACTGCTCACTTTCTCTTTTACAGATAATGAAACTGATGTATATAGATGCCTGAATCAGAAAATGCAGACAGACATGGTACCATCACAGATAAGAGACAAGCAAGAGGGCTGGGCTAGAAAAAACAAATGTGCATGGCTGAGACGGTGGCCACCATGACAGCACATTTCTTCAGCAAGATGATCTGCTGAAAAATCCAGGTCCGTATCAACCAATTCTCTCCTCTCTCTCTCCTTTCAAAAGCAATTAGAGTTCTGCATTTGGGGATACAATCGTCCGATATTCCAAATAATACTAGAAAAATAAGTGCGCCAGTAGTGACACTTCTTCCTAGCTGCCAGGTTTCCATCCCTCCAGAGGAGGATTTCTCTAGGGTCATACAAACAGCAAGATCCAGGATTAGAGGATAATTGAGATTACTTGGGTCTCTAGACAATGATTGCTTCTATCTTGGCTTCCCATCGCTTCGAGCACCATCAACTTCAAACCTGTGGCTCTACACTAGCCTGGGGCTCTTCTTCACGGTGATTTTGCATCCTTCTTTCATAAAACCCTTGGCAATTAAAGTGCCCCAGTAAGAGAACCGCTAATGGCTTAGTGCCCAAACAGGATCCTCTACAGCTGGTCAACAAAACAAACCAACGCTCAGTGTGTGTTTTCCTTATGCCTGTCATAAGGAAAGGTAAAAACAGCAAGTTTCTCAAGTGTACAATGGTAGTGTTGATATTGGGCTTCCAGGAATATCACAACTGTTGAGGAAAATTGCTCAGGTGCACTCTCTGAGTGATTTTAGCGTCTACTGGGCCAGCTATGGTCTCTCTGACAGAAAGCCATTTTACCTCCTGTGTGTGACCATTCGCTACTGGGTCTTCCCCCAACCCGTCTCCAGGCAACATTTCCTCCACCTTTCTCTGTGTCCTGACTGACAAGAAACCCTGAGGCAACAAAGTGCAGTGGAGAGGTCCCTGAAAAGGCAGCCAGGATGACATTATTTGCAGGAGGCATGAAATTCCACACTTCACTTCCTCGCAGTGCCTGAAATTCTACCCCTTAGAAATGCATCCTGGTTCACTTGCTACGAGGACAGCACCCTAGGGTGGATTTGTTTAGCAGTTTGCTTTATTGGAGAGCTGATGAAAACTCCAGAGGAGAATGCAGAGGAAAAACAGCCCAGGGAGTTAGGTCATCTTGGGTCACTGGCCAGTTAAGACTTAGAAAGTTGAAGGATCAAGCAGCACAACTATTTCTAGCTGTGCCGGACAAGAAAGAGAGCCGGTGTAGCAATGATCCCAGGAATTTACATGGCTCAGTCTTATAGAAGAACCAAAGTCAGGACGGAGCATCATTGCCTATCATGTCAGAGAAGTTTCCGAACCCTAAAACTCGGCTCTGGTTTTCATCTGCCATTTCCCTCCCCTCCCCTCCCATCAATCACCCATTCATCAAAAGTTGGTAATTACTTTTTTAGTCATTTACATTGAAATTCCATGACAGCTAACCGAAGTTGGTTTTCAAATCATTAAAAAAATCAGTTATGGTTTTTCCATTAAGATTCAAACCAAGAAAAATCCTTAAATTGATTTCCCAGGCGTGCTTAATTCATTTTTTTAATTAGTTAACGATTTTTCCTCAGGAATATCTCCGTATTCCTGATACACACCAGGAGAAAGAAAAGGCTCTCCACTTGGTTATTTTAATAGTGTGGAAGGTGCACTTCATACACGATGGTTTGGTTCTTTATTTTAGAGGCTCCCTTCTTGTCCTGTGTGTCAGCTCGTCGTATAGTAAAACCCATAGAGCAGCATGTTCCCAGCAGCTGTGGTCCTGCTGGCTTCTTTCCTCTTCTCTGTTTTTTGCAGAAATAACTACGGGCTTGTCTGTTATGGTGAAGATTAATTAGGAAGGCATGATGTGCAAGCATGAACACCAGAGATCAGGTCCTCAGCATACACATGAACAGTAAAAGGCCAGACCTGGCAGCACACACCCACTGTCCTAGGGGACCGGGAAGCAAAGGCAGGAGGGCCCTTGAGTCTTTGAGCGCCAAGCTCACTGGGAGACCCTGTCCCAAAAGCTAAGGTAGAGAGCAATAGAGGAAGAACCAGCATTGACCTCTAACCTCCACACACACACTCACATATGCGTATATAAGCACCTGCATACGCAGAAAGAAAGATAGAAAGAAAGGAAGAAAGGAAGGAGGGAGGGAGGGAGGGAAGAAAGGAAGGAAGGAAGAAAGGAAGGAAGGAAGGAAGGAAGGAAGAAAGAAAGAAAGAAAGAAAGAAAGAAAGAAAGAAAGAAAGAAGAACTTTGAAAATAATCACTTACATGTTTTCCCTTTTATAAAAAGAATTCATCACGGGTTGGGAAAATGGTTCAGTAATAGAGCAAAGAGTTCGTATGTATAAGGGGCTCAATCACCAGCACCAGAATAATGAAACAAATAAAATGAACTTAAAAGTAACTTATTAAATATCAAAGACATGCTGAACACTGTATTTTACTAGCATCTTGGGATGCAAAGATGGATAAAAGTCTATTCTTCTTAAAAGAATATACGTGATGATAACCATACCCAGGTTTTTTGTTCATTCCTGAATGAAGATAGCAACAGTTTGTTGCATCAGAGGAGAGCAGAGAGTGATAAACTCAGCACTGGACACCCAGGTAAGACTGCAGAGAGTTTGTGAGTCAGAGCAAATCACACGCCACAGGGTGAAGGGGGGCTCAGTGCTGGAGTGAGTACTGAGTGTAAGCTCAGTGCTGGAGTCCTTGCCTTCCAGAGCAGGTCACTGGGATCTATCTAGAACCAAGCACTGTTGGGGCAGAGTGGGGGCATTCATGGGGCTATATGTAAATCCACTGGCAACAGAAAAAGGTGGGTTGAAATGGTGGTTTGAACCTAGGAAAGACTGGAGTTCACAGCTCACGACACGCATGCTAATGAACTGGCAGTTGCTGAAGAAAACTGGGAGTCTCTGGCAAATGGCAACACCAACGCTGCATTCTAGAACATTCTTTCTGCCACAGGAGAGGGGCTTCTACGTGCTGTTAAAGGCTGAGTGGATGTTTGTGTCACAGAGCAAATTAGTGGCCGAGCTGCACCTAGAGAGAAAGCAGGTCTCCTAGCAGCATTCTTCCCATGACCACACTTGGCAATAATCTACTTAGGACCTGACTTAGACAGATGAAGTTGTCAAACTCCTGTGGAGAAAAGTTCCAGAATGTCTCGAGATATGTTGCAATCTCCTGCTCCTGGATTCAGTCTTTGCAAGCTGCACCTCCTTTCCTGTGCACAGCCAGCACAGTGGGGTGTCTTGGGCAGGAGCTGACCCTTGGAAGGACCTAACAGCCAGGCTGGAAACAGCCCAACAGTAGCCACTGAGAGCTAGATGAGATGAGAAAAGTGGTCTGTGACACAGAGACAAAAAAACAGAATCAGTGTTGGTTTCCCACATAAAGTAAGTGCAGGAAAATAGGCCATGAAAACACTTGGCAAATGTGGCTCTCACCTTTTACCTTACTTTGAACATTACCTAAAGCACGATTTCTCCTGAAGGAAAAAAAAGTCAAGAAAAATGTGATCACACAAGGAAAACGACGGTATATAACAAGGAGACATTTGTCTTGTAGGAATTTAACTACAAGATAATTAAATTCAATGGGGTGTGTAATTACACAAAAAAACGAAACCCAATCTCCCTAGAAATTTCCCTCTCCTACCTTGGGGGAATGAGCTAGACCCTGGCTTTTTTCTGGCTGGTGTTTTCTGTATTAATCTCGTCATTATTTCCAACAAAAGAACCTGTTTAACTTCCAAGCTGGTTTCAAGTCTTCTGGAATTTCCATGTAGGCGAAGCATCTAGTTCATAGCTGGATGGAACATTCTGGTACCTGAAAGTGCCTTGCGTGTTTCACTGCAGCCCACTTTGAGCTTGAGATGAGGACAGCCTGCTGACCAAAGGCTTTTCTCAGTGAAGGTGCTGAGCTGATAATAATGACCTTGTTATAAAGCTATAGCCTTCAGATGAGTCTCTTCGGGATGCTGTAATGGATAACGGATGCTTTCTGGAAAGTGCTATTTGGTGATCTGTTTATTTTATTAGCATTTAGAAGCTTATATAGAGATAAAGAGATAAGGAAGGATGCTCTTTCAGAACCCTTTTGCATTTTTTTCTAGTCTCTAAATTCTGTGATCTGCACATGTTTATATTTAAAAGACAGTTGGGTGTGCTTGGTCCTTCACAATGCTATCGGGAAGATCGTCAGCATATTACATCAATCATTTTCCTGAATCCCGCCACTTTTCCATGGTTAATTCTTAGTAATTAACAACAGTCCACTTGCTTGTCTTCAACTGTAAGACGTGTGAGGCATTAAGTAAAGTTTCTCAGGGTGTTTGTTCTAGAATATTATTTTTTATTATTTTTAATTATGTGTGGATGTGTGTCTGCGTGTGGGCGCATGTATCACCACATGCATGCTGATGCCTGCAGAGGCCAGAGCCATCAGAGACCCTGAAGGTGGAGTTACAGATGGCTGTAAGTCACCCTGTGTAAATGCTGGGAACTGAATCAAGTCCTCTGGAAGAGCAGCGATAGCTCTTAGACACTCTCTGGCCCCAGGAGCTGCCTTTTATGAGATAGCGACAGGTTTCCTAGAGAGCAGAGAGACTCAGAGACTCCCCTGTGGCCAGCTACTTCCCTTCCTGTTACACAGGGTTCTCAACAGAGAGGACTAAGAACTACACAAAACCAGCAGCAAGGCCAGCAAACACTCAGCTACTGTGTCTCTTATTGCATCACAAGCACTGACTTTGGCCAGGTGAAGAGACAGGTGACTGTGCAAGAGGCATGGGAACTGTCACTGAATCTATTTTCCTAATGAGACCTGCAAGATAGATCATCCAAAAGCTCCATGTTTGTGGAGAAGGCTGGATTCCCCGCTACAGAGGCTGGTTAAGAGTCTTGGAGACAGGGAATCTCGCCACACCGTTCCGCTCAGTCTTAGGTCTATAATCCACAGGCTCTTCTCAAGAGGTTTGCACCCAATGCAGGCAGTGAGCCTGAACTGCAGAGCTTCTAAAGGGAAAAGTGTGCTCATTCCCTCGTCTCCCCTTCCTCTGTCCCTCCCCCCTCCCTCCCCTCCACCTTCCCCTCCTCCATATGAAAATCATGGTTAAAATCGCAAGTACACGCCCATTGCTGAACAGGTATCAGCTGACTGTTTTCTGACTACAGGAGCTCTGTGGAAGGAGTTGCAGTTGCTCCTGCATACCAATGTCTACATTTACCAACCCACTCAGAGAATTCCTTACGCTAGCGTGTGGTTTCCATATCCACAAATGTCGCTATTTTTCATTCATGAGCATCTCCAGCTACACACAGTATTTTCACATACAGTTTGAAAACTTGAATGTTACATTTAAATGATTTAAAACCAGTTGAGCAGAATTAGTAATAAGCTCAATTTAAATGACCTCATTCCGGAACAGTCTTCTGAACACTGTCAATTTGTTCCTCAGTATGTTTCAGAATTTTTAAACTGTTGCAGTTTTCTTGTTTCAACTACACATTCAAATTGTAAAGGTTTTTCTCAGAAAACGGGCTTTTGATTTTTTTTAGGGGGGTGGGGGTTGTTTCTTTATTTTGGTTGGTTTTGGTTTTTCAAGACAGGGTTTCTCTGTAGCTTTAGAGCAAGTCCTAGAACTCGCTCTGTAGACCAGGCTGGCCTCGAACTCACAGAGATCCACCTGCCTCTGCCTCCCGAGTGCTGGGATTAAAGGTGTGCGCCACCACCGTTAGGTGTCTGATTCTTTAACAAAGTCAGCTGTAGAGCTTCGGTAGGAACTGTTAATGTGAACCTAGCAAAAGCTTTGGCTTCTTTCTCTTTTCTCTCAAAAACTTTAAACTGGCTTAAATAGCTAAGCAGAAGCATTTTAAGTCTGACTTAAGACTTAACGTATCAGTGGGATGTTCCAATTTCTCTTGGCATCCATTGAACTAAAGAAGAGGAAAAGGTACTGGTTTCAACAGCTAGAATGAAGGGCAGTCCCTGCCTGGGGAAGCTGCCCAGCAGCAGAGCTGTGTCTCTGGACTTCACTCCTCTCCTCTGTCTTCTGCCTTCCCTGCTCCACACTTTTGCTCATGTTAAGGGCATGAAAACGCTCACCCCCTCATCCATGTACCTCACACATGAGAACTGCCTTGTGAACATCACTCTGTTTACATTTTCAACTAGCCCTCGGAAGCAGGAGTCCGTGTTTTCTGAGCGAAGAAACTGTCGTAAGGGAAGCTGGGCTTATTTGCCTTAGGGCTCAGGGCACAGAAATAGTGGAAATATTCCTTTCTAAACACAATAAGCACCTTAATTACATACATAGCATATGTTGGCTGCTGGAGAAGGGATGGGGAGCAGTACTAACAAGGACTTTACACACCAGCTGTGGCAGCTGTACCTGAATCTCAGCACTTGGCACCTGGAAGGTCACTAGTTCAAGTCCACTCAGGGCTGCCCAGCAAGGCCTTGTTTCAACAAAAAGAAATGACCGTAACTGAACCCCGATTTCTGAAAAAGGAAGAGAAACTCAGTGTTTCCCCAAGTCTGAGTTTCCAAAGTCAAAGGAGTGTGGATTAGTCACTCAACAGTCACCTCCTTTTTAATCTATCCAGATGTCACCTAACCTTGCATCAGCAAGCACAGGCTCCACTTCCTCCACGAAAATCTGACGACCACCTCTGTCCTCGCAACTGCTAGCACAGTTATCATTATCAATTTAACTGATGGCTAATACTGTAACTTTTACAGAACCTTGTATCACTGAAAGGCATTATAAACTCCTGCACTTGTCCATATCAGTGACTTGCCACAGCAAGGGCACAACAAATGTTCTAACCCGCTTTTTATTTCATTATAATACACTACGTTGAAGAACGTCTCAAATAGACCAACACCCTCCTGTGAGCTATAGCAAGTCTGTTTATAGGAAAGGGGACAGGGATTCAACACCACAAAGGAAAAAAAAATAACAGAAGAATGTGATAAACTTTTGAAGGCCTCTGCTTATCATAATACACTGTTATCCAGAGGTGGTGGTGAAACCCAGCATTCAAGGTATGAAGACAGGAGGATCATGACTTCAAGGCCAGTGTGAGCTACATAGTAAGTTCTACCCTAGCCTGGACTACATAGTAAGAGCTTGTCCCACTAAGTAAATGGAGGCTTAAGTAAATAATAAGTAAATAAATCTGTCTCACTAAGTAAATAGATAATAAACACAATGCTAATAAATTGAGCCAAAAATGTACAGATTGAGCTATTTCCAATGCACAAACATAAGAAGAGACTTTTATCCATACACTACGAAGAACTCTTAAAGGGTAAGAAAGGCAGAGAACCCAACAATAAAAATAAGTGCAGAAATTGGGCAGTGGTGGCACACACCTTTAATCCCAGCCCTCGGAAGGCAGAGACAGGAGGATCTCTGTGAATTTGAAGTCAATCTAGTCTACAGAGCGAGTTTCAGAACAGGCTCCAAAGCTACAGAGAAACCCTGCTCAAGAAACCATAAATAAATAAATAAATAAATAAATAAATAAATAAATAAAGTAATAAATAAAGTAATCAATAAAAGCAACAGGCTGGAAGAAAGATACACAATGGAAACTGGGACAAAGATAGATCACTAATTATCAAGAAATTAAAAATTAACGCAACTCTGTGATGCCACCAAACACCTACGGGGACTGTCAGAACTTTTAGAAACCCTCAGCTTTGGAATAGAAGGGGAATAATATCTGGAAGAAATAAGAAATTATACAATCACTTTGGAAAGGTTTGAGTTTTTAATTTATTTTATTTTATGTGTATGAGCATTTTGCCTGCGTGTTATGTATGTATACAACCACATACATGTCTGGTACCATTGTGGGGCAAAAGAAGGTGTCGGGTCCCGTGGAATTATAGTTACAAAAGGTTGCAAGCCATTTTGTAGGTGCTGTGGACCAAACCCAGGTCGCTGTAAGAGCAGAAAATACTCAACCATTGAGCCATCTCTCCAGCTTAAGTTCCCTCAGGAAATTAAGTACATGTTTGTTGTATGATCCAGCAACCTCTTCTATAGGTGTTCATCAAAAAGAAATGAGAGCATAGGTCCACATATAGACCTGCACATAAATGCTTAAAGCAGGTTTAGGTCTAAGGGTTTTCATTTTCCTAGCATATGTGAGACTCTAGGCTCAACCACAGTACTCTGAAAATAAACAAAGAAATAAATACAGCTTTATTCAGTGAACTACCCAAAGCTAAAGCCACCTGAGAGTTCTTCCAACTAGGGAAAGAATAAAGAAAGTGTCAGCACAAGGGATATAATCAATCATGAAATTCTGATACTTGCAGCAAGGACAAATCTCAAAGCATGATGTTCAATGGAAGAAGACAGTCACAAAGGCTTCATACTATATGTTTTCATTTACATGTGACATTCTGGAAGGGAAATACTTGGTATAAATCAGATCAGTAGTTGTTTGGAATAGAGGTGGACAGAAAGGGTGAGCACAAAGAGCCATGTAGGGAACCCTTAGAGCCATGGAAGAGTCTGTATGTTGAAGGTGGTGCTGCATGCCAAGCTGTGAGATCCATCAATCCACATTCCTAAAAGAAGTAAATTATACCATATAGAAATTATATCTTACTCTAAAAATGAGAGATCTGGTATCCCAAAGGAAGGTATGAGGACTAAGATTAGCTTAACCTAAGCCAACCCAGCTGCAAAATTACAGAAATCACAAAAGGCTTCTGGAAGAATCATCCCTTGGCCTAGTCCACTGATGGTGTTAGGCTAACAATAGCCCTGTGCTGTCTCCCACCCACCACTATCCTGTCAGTGGCAAAGACATCACTTCCTATAGAACATGGTTGCAGTCCCTAAATTCCAAAAGCATATCAGTACTAGCCAAAGGGCATTGGATCAGTCCCCAAATCTTTAGATGCAAATACTACACATTACTTTTGCTATCATTATTATTACTATTCTCTCTGTGTGTGTATTTGCACAAACATGCATCTACAGAGCACATGGAAGTCAGAGAAAAATGTTCAGCAACTAGTTTGTCATTTTATCTCGTTTATCTCTGGTTGTTTCTGCCATACTGCGGACTCCCAGCCAGCTGGTCTACAAGCCTCTGGGCAATTCTCCTGTCTCCACCTCCTACAGCTGTGCACGACCACATCCAACTTTTCATGTGGGCTCTGGAAATCAAATTCAGTCTGCTGGGCTTATATGGCTTATATACCCTCAAAGCAATCTTAGCATTCCAACCCCTACACTTGCACCATTACTTCAACACAGGGTTATGATATGTGTAGCAGACACACAGCTTTAATTGTGTCACATGCAATTTCCATGACAAGATGAAATTATCACTACTTGTGCTTCCAATATGACTGCCTCCTTGTCACTGAGGTTGCCAAAAATTATCTGTAACTCTTGCCTCATCAGAGAGCCCCAGGTCCTAGAGAGAGATTCTGTCCCAATAAAGACAAATGGACAGCTCCCGAGGAATGGCACCTAAAGTCAACTTCTGGCTTCTCATGTAGTTGTGTGTGTGTGTGTGTGTGTGTGTGTGTGTGTGTGTGTGTGTAGAGTACTTAGACTCCAGAAGAAATCATTGCATATTGTGAACCACACCATGAGAAAGAGCCACATTATCTAAAACCAACAATAATAAAACATGTTGGGAAAAAAGAGCAACCATGGCCATAAAATTCAAAACCATAGAATAAATGGTGTTGTAAATAAAGCCGAAGCTAGAGGGTCTGAGGTAAGAGCCAGGGAGGCTCATAGAACAGTAGAACAACATTTCAAAACATGCTAGTGCATGACATGAACATTCACCATGAAATAATGCTGAAAATTGTTCACAGCAGGTGCCAATGCCGCAGCCAGATAACATTTATTCCAACTATTTTTGTTGAATTTTAGAGTTAAGAACCAGTATTGCTTTAGGAAAAGATGATGTTACTTGAATCCCCACACGTGGAGGGAAACAGACTGATCTGAAGCTAGAGGAGATAGAAAGGTGGACATCTGATTTTCAATGTCAGCACTTTCAGCATGCTCCCGAACTGGGGCAAAGTGCAGGGAAAACAGCAGGAGGTTACAGATACCCGGAGAAGACAAACTGATCTGAATAAACTCCTTTAAGACGGTAGATGGATAGGTTGTAATAGAGTTAAAAGCAGATGTTGCGTGTTTTCATGTATATTCATTACCCCGTTAGACTGGAGACTCCTCTATGTCAGGTTCTTTTACATGAGTTCTATTTTGGAGTGCTGTTGAATTTAGCCATCATAGAAAGTTGGTGAACAGGTGGCAGTCAATTGAAAGAGTCCTTGTCACCTAACCAACATTTAGCTCCTTTGAATTCTAAGTTAGTAAATATAAGTTGAATCCAAATAGAAGTCGTCTTTATTTTGGCCGCCTTTCATAATGATGCTCGCAAACTGTATTGGCTCTGACTTTCACTCTCCTTAATGGTAAACGTGAAGGGAGTCAAACATGTGGTTTGCTAGAAACGTGTTCTCTTCTGCACCATGCATGTAGAAAGTGTTTTATTTGTTGCAGAAATCTCTGTGCCTGCTTGCATTTCCACCCGACTTTACAAAAGCAAAGCTGTTGTCTAAGAATTGGAGCAATCCTACACATGCTCAAACTAACAACTGCCAGTTTTTACAAGACCAATCACTAGCCCAGTGTGGTACCCCATGCCTTAAACCCCACACTCTGGGGACAGAGATGGGTACAGCATGTTCCAGGCCAGCCCATGTTGCATAGTAAGATCCTCTCTAGAAACAAAAATCAATCATTGAACTAGGAATATGAACATATCATCCTTACAGAATCATGACTCAGAATAGCAAAAGTGGGTAACTTGAACCCAGCCAAAAGATAGTTTCCTTGCCGTTGTAGTTAATGTACAGCTCTTTAAATGACTTGATCTTATCCAAATTTGATCCTCTTTCCCTTTAAATGGGTCTCTCACAAAGCAAGCAGGTCTTTCCATTAAGCCTTCCCTACAGCTGTCATATACTATGGGGGGAAAATGCTATGAATTATCAGAAATAGCAAAAAGAAGCCTTTGAAATGTCAATATACCCTAAGTGGGAGCATTTTCAGCATCCTTCCTCTTCCAGGGCCAGTAGCCACCAGGTGCGGCAGGAAGGACTCCTGACACAGCCCATGGTGGACGGCTTCTGTGCCTGAGGAAGGTGAGCTCATGTTTTCCGTGGCCATTGTTAAAATGAAAGTGGCTGCTTCCTAGTACCCCAAGGACACATCAGTTTTGTTCATCAGTTTGACTTTACACTGCTCACAGTCATTGAGGAAGGAAATGGAATTTTTTTTTCTTTAAGAAGTCAAAATGGCTTCATTTGCTGGTTTCCATTTCAATTATTATGAGTAAAATGGATCAAGAGCATTAGGGCTGATCCTTATGCATAGTAATTTGTAGGAGAATTAAAATATTCTTGAAGTTCAATTGGAAACTATACTTTACTATGTCACATGAAGCTTCGATGATTAAATTCCTTTCATTTAAAAATATTTACAGAGAAACTAAAAATTTCCTAGTGAAAATTTTAAAGTTAAATAGATAAATAGATACAGACATATGATAGACAGATGATAGTTAGATAGATCGATTGATAGATACTTTATTATATCACAAGAAGCTTCATGATTAAATTTCTTTCATTGAAAATATTTACTGAGAAACTAAAAATTTCCCAGTGAAACTTAAGGGCAAGGCAAAAATATATCCTCTAATACTCTTTTTAAGCCATAGTTAATAGAATGAGACACAAAAATGAAATAATACAGATGAAATAAATACAGACTGGAAAAGGAAAAAATACTTCTTTTTATGTGGATGATATAACTGTCTATGGAAAAATCTGAAAGAATCATCACAGTAATTCAGGAACCAGCAAATAATTGTGAGAATGTGGTAGCACACAAGGTTAATATATGAAAATTAACTGCCTTCCAACTCACCAGAAATGTAGAAGTAGAATTTGCGATTTAAAACACAATAGCAAAAAAAACCACACAAAACACATACACACAATAGCACCCAAGTGAAATAATATTTTAAACTTACTTTATATGGATCAGTGCTTTACCTGCCTACATGTATGTGTATTATTTGTTTTTCTGGTGCTTAGACTGGCCAACAGAGAGTGTCAGGTCCTTTGGAACTGAAGTAACAGATATTTGTGAGATACCTTGAAGGTTCTGGTAGCTGATCCCAGGTCGTTTGCAGGAGCAATAAGTGTTGTTAAATGCTAAACTATTTCTCAAGCCCAAAATTAGATAGATGGTAGGTAGGGAGTGAGATAGATAGATAGATACATAGATAGATAGATACATAGATAGACAGACAGATAGACAGATAGATAGATAGTAGATAGAAATATAGACAAATGAAAAAGAGATACACACATACATACATACATATATGTGCATGCATATGGCTATATGATCATAAAATTTCTGCTGAATGAATGAAACTGAATAGACTGACAAATGTCTCATTTTTATGGATAGCTATTGACTGAAGCTTTAGTCCCACTCAGTCCTTCAGTTGTTCAGTCCCAAAGAAATACACAGCAGTCTACATTAATTATAAACTGATTTGCCTATTAGCTCAGGCTTCTTATTAATTCTTATAACTTATATTAGCCCATAATTCTTATCTGTGTTAGCCACATGGCTTGGTATCTTTTTCGGCAAGGAAGTCACATCTTGCTTGATCTATGTCTGGCTTCTTCTGTGTCTGGGTGATGACTACAGACTGAAACTTCCCTCTTCCCAGAATTCTCATTGCCCCACCTCTACTTCCTGCCTGGTTGCCCCACCTATACTTCCTGCCTGGCTACTGGCCAATCAGCGTTTATTTAAAATACAAGTGACAGGGTATAGACCATTGTCCCACAGCAGATAGGTGTGCTTAATATTATAAAAAAATTTCTTCCAACTTCAGCTACATATTAGATAGGATCTCAGTCAAAATTCTATAAAGCTATATTGTCTATACTAACACCCTAACTAAATCATATATGGAAAGGAAAGAAAAGAATAGTCAAGTCAATGTTGAAGAAGAATAAGGTAGAAAACTAATAGCACCTGACTTTCAGACTTACTGGGAGGCCAAGGACAGCATGGAATATTTGAAAAGAGACACACGTAGATCAAAGGAGCTTAACAGTACACCAGAAATAGGGCCACCAACATGTAGTCAACTGAGTTTTGTCAAAGTAGCTGAAACTAGACAATGAAGAAAAATAGATCTATTCAACAAGCAGTGCTAGAACAGTTGGTCATCATCCATGTACCAAAATGAATGAACAAATAAAAATTATCTATACAAAAATCTTAAACCCTCCTCAAAAATCACCTCAAATGTTTTACAAACCAAAGTGTCGAATGCAAAACTCTAAAATCCATACAGAGGAAAATCTAGATACTATTGGGTGGAATGAGAACGCTGTTGTTGTTATTATAAACCTACAGTAGCAGGTATGGAAGCTAGGGTTGTGTGCACACTAAGACGGGCTCTACACTAAGTTATACCCCCATCCTCTCTTTGCTTTTTATTCTGAGATGGAGTCTCACTAAATTTCCCCAGACTGATCTTGAATTCACCCTGTACCCAGTCTAGCCTTGAACTTGGAACCTCAACTATTTTAGTAGCCAAGGAAAGAGACCTGCCACCAGTCCTGGTTCGTGATGACTTCTGAAATACATCACCAATGGCATGATACATGAAGAAAGATGGATAAGCTTGAGTCCAAGAAAATGAAAAATGTCTGTTCTATGATTAACACTGGTAAGAGAACAAGGGGAAAATGCAAAGACTGAGAGAAAATGTTGACAAGGCCAATGAAAGGCTATTATCCAAAATAGACAAAGGATTCTTAAATCTCTGTCTAAAGCCATAGAACAGACAACACCAAGAGTAAAGTCAAATGCAAGCTCTGGCCTTTGAGTGGCAGTGAGATTTCACTATCGGGTCATCTGCTGTGCATAATCCACTTTCTAGTGAGGGGTTCAGGTAATGAAAAAACTGTACACACAGTGTCAAGGGACATATGGGGAATCTTGTACTTCCGTTGTTCAGTGGCAGTATTCCTGGGGACATAAGAACAAATGTGTGCTCACCCGAGATAGGGAACTAATGACAGACCAGAGTAAGGCTATCGCTGAAGTCACACATGGTGAACCAACTAAATTTATAGTCATTACTTACAAAAAATGGATAGGGGGTCACTTTTAGGAGCAGAAATGACTCAACGACAGCTGTGTCATCAAAAGCCCACCCCGGCATGGGTGATGGATAATGGAAGCTGGGGACCTAGAGCATACTGCACAACTTGCAGGCAGCCCCACCAGGCAGCACAACAGGCTAGAGAGTGTCCCCACCAGGCAATTCAGTTGGAGCCTCTTCCCTGCAATTTGGCTTGGCAGATCAGCATCTTTTTCGGGCAGTTTGCCTTATCTGATAGCATCTCTCAGCAGTTCTGAATGCTTATAAAAGATGCCCTATATTAGTCGAGATTTTAATTTGAGGTAGTGAAAGTGGTTACTTAATAGATTTGAACAAAAAGAAAGCAAATTCTCAAAAATAGACAGAATGTCCTGAACAATGACAAAGTCTCAAAGAAAAGGAACCAAAAGCAAAAGACATATGGAGGGAAGAACTAGAAAGGTAAGAGGAGTTCATGCCTATTGACTATACTCTCTTCCCATACTTATACAAGTATAAAAGTCCACGAGGCAAGGGTAAGGGGTTTTTATAATACCAAGCCAACTCTAAGCAGGCTTCATTCCATCATTCTAGGAATACTGTCTTGCCACTCTCAGGTTGGATAAATGACCCATGCTCAATATTCATCTTTCTTGGCCTATGAAGAACATCTGCTTTAGATGGTCACACTCTTTTTCTTAAGACTTGTTTTTCATGTTTAATTATACTTATATATGTACATGGGGGAGCTGACTAGTCTCATGTCAACTTGACACAAGCTAGAATCATTTTGGAAGAAGAAACCTTAATTGAGAAAATTGAGACAATGACCCCACCAGATTGACCTGTAGGCAAGCCTGTGGCATATTTTCTTGATTGATCATTACTATGGGTGGAGCCAGTTTACTGTGGATAGTGCCAACCCTGGGTTAGTGGTCCTGAGTGTTATAAGAAAGCAGGTTGAGCAAGCCATAAGGAGCAAGCCAGTAAGTAGTATTCCTCCATGTCTTTTGCTTCAGTTCTTTTCTCTAGGTTCCTGGAGAAAGAAATGCCCTCTGATGATGGACTGTCATGCAGAAGTAGAAGAGAAACAAACCCTTTCCTCCCCAGGGCATGGTATTTTATCACAGCACTAGAAACTCTAAGACGTGGGGTTGAGAGGGAGGTATGTGCACATGTGAGCGGCAGGTACAGGTTCAGAAGAGGGCATTGATCTCCTGGAGTTGAACCTCCTGGAGCTGGAGATACAGGCAGTTGTAAGCCACCTGATTTGGATGCTGGGAACAGAACTGGAGGCCTTTGCAAGGGCAGGAATTGCTGCTAACCACTGAGCCAGCTCTCCAGGTCTGGTCACTCTCTTTTCCTTTTTCTACTTACCTTCTAGAACACTATCATGACATCACTTTCTTCTTGTGCTATTGTTTTCTCCTCTTGTGTCTACTTGGCAGTCCCCCCTACTTATTTCTGGTCTCTGAATGTTGCTGTCTGCAGGGCTTATTCTTTAGTCTCTTCTGTTGCCTTCATATTCATTTGCTCAATGACCTCATTTGAATTCTTATCCTAAAATAGGTTTATTCATCAAAGACTTTCACAGTTACTGCTGAAGTTTACCCCCCTCCTAAACTCCAGGATTGTTTAACAGATTTCCTACTTGCAATCTTCAACATGGCTCTTGTCTCAGATAAGGTTTCTATTGTTGTGAAAAGGCACCATGACCATGGCAACTTTTATAAAGGAAAACATTTAATTGGGCCTGGCTTACAGTTCAGAGGTTTAGAATATTGTCATCATGGCAGGAATCATGGCAGCACACAGGCAGACACAGTGTTGGAGAAGGAGCTGAGAGTTCTATATCTGGATCAGCAGGCAGCAGGAAGAGAGAAAAATTGGGCTTGGTTTGAACATTTGAAACCTCAAAGCCTGCCCCGTGACACATTTTCTCCAACAAGACCAAACCTACTCCAAGAAGGCCACACCTCCTAATAATGCCACTCCCTATGAATCTATGGGAGCCATTTTCATCCAAACCACCATAGCTCTCAACCATCCATCTATAACGCACTATAGTCAAGACTGAACTCCTATTCCTTCCCCATTTCAGTATATAACATACTTATCCCTCCAGTAGTTCTGTCCAAAAATCCATGACTTCTCCTAGATTCTCCTCTTTTACTCATACTCTATATCAATCTATTAGGAAATTGTGTTGGCTCTGCTTATTCTACAAAAATTTATCCTTTCTTTTCTTTTCTTTCTTTCATACACATGCACACACACACACACACACACACACACACACACACACACACACACACACGAACACCCACAGGAATTATTTGAGCCACTGACTGACAAGTTAATATGATGCCCAGGAATCCCAGCTTAAGACAGGCTTGACGGAGGTTGGAGCGTCTCAAATGGGAAATTCTGTGTAAAGCATACAATTTGCAAATTTATACCTTGCAGAAAACAATCTTGCTAACGTGCATAGAGACCTGGAACCAGATAACCGGAAACCTTAGATAAGCGGGGAAATTGGTCGGTCACCAGTCACTGTCCTTTGTCTCATCGCTTGTGGAGACGAAATAAGTGGCAACATGCTCGGAGTTTTGCTCCTGCATGTTTCTTCCCACAGCGCACCAACACACAGCAAAAGCTTCAAGAAAGACCGCTGTCAGGAAAGAAAACAAGTTTATTCTTTATCAGCCAAAAGAAAAAAAAAGCAGAACATTGACGGAATGTTTCCATAATACGTCCTTTACACCAACAATAAAATAGTTAAGAACACAGAGGGGGCCCAGCCCTGCCATTCCCATTTGTAACCCCAGCATTCAGAGGCAGAGGGAGCCCTACAAGTTTAAGGCCAACCAGGACTACATTCAAAGACGCTGTCTCAAAGACACTGAGACCAAAGGACCATGGGGGAATGTTCTGTTCTGACCCTTGGTATTGGATTTTAATTTTCTACACTAGAGATAATTTGAGTTTTAGCCAAAATTACCTTTACCAAATAAGGGATTTGTCTGTCTTTGCTTTGCTATGAACCCTGGTGGTTTGAGGAGATTATGAAGAAGGCAGGTACAGGGTGCAAGCCTCCGGGCCCCTTCCTCTGTGGAGCCTTGACCACTCCTCTGACTCCCACAAACCTCCAGTACTCGGCTGTTTGTCACCCTCGCCATGAGTGTCTACCCCCTCCTAGGACTGCACCTCGGTAGCAGTCAAATATTTGCTGAACTGACTAATTAGAAGGTGATTAGACAGAACACTAAGCTTCATAGGATTTCGTTTTGTTTTGGTTGTTCATTTTTGGTTTGGTTTGGGTTGGGTTTTTTGTTTTGTTTGTTTTCTACTTTGCTATTTTGCTATCCCCAAAAGTGAACATTTAGCTTTAAGAGATTAATGTGTTGATTTAGGGTCAATGCCTGAGGAAGGACAGCAGGAGCCATGTCTGGCCATGAAGGTGACAACAAGCTCTTGAAGCAGCCCAAGCAGCAGGCTGAGTAGGTAAATGAAGAAGATAAGGCTTCAAGGAGAAGCAGAGAGGAGCAGAGGAAAGTCAAGAGTGAAAGCCAAGGCCATGTGGCGGTCCCCTGTCTACAGGTGGAACCGAAAAACTTGGCCAAAGCAAGCTGCTCCTTGTGTCTGACATGACACTAACACTCTTCCATTCATTTGAAACATCTGGATTTCCAATCATCACACCTTTGCCACCTGTAGCTAGAATGAAGTGTTGTACATTGCAATAAATTTTTGTAAAAGCAAAATCATAAAATAATAAAAATTAATTTTAAAAAGGGTGTACCTTATCACTGGGGGAATAAAAATTCTTCAGAAAGTTGGCATTGTCGTTGCCCTATTCTCTACAATCTGAAACTGTATTTATTTCTGATTGTTTTTCTGTGGTGCTGGAGAGCAAACTCGGGCATCTTGCATGTTACTAGGTAAGGGCTCTATCACTGAGCTACATCTCCAGTCCGAATTTCTGAAACTTCATGCACCAGCTGGGTCACAAGGGGTCTCAGTGGGACCCAGCTGCGCGGATCCATCTCCAGCGGGAACAGAGGAGAACCAGCACGGATTTAAAGATTGGCAGCGAGAGGCAGGTTAAAGATGGTGCATTTATTTCTCCATCCAAAGACCCGGAGCTTCAGGTCTTCTCACACCAAATATGGAAGACACTTGCCTCACCAGCACCAGCAGTGATGGTCCCTGGGACAGAATGTCACCTTTCAACAATGGCAAGCAACAATAGGTCCCATTTTACACCTTCTTATGAAGTCATTCTAACATTTCACCCAGTGTAGCCTGAGTATCCTCACCTTGCGCCCTTGAGAAGGGTAGAAGTGCTCTGTGCAGCTTCGGCATCTGGGTCCTAAAAGGTGACACTGCTTCAAGCAGAAGTCCCTTGAGTTGCTTCCTCTTCAAACTCAGGCTGTGCTGCAGTGCACGGAGGCTTGGGCAGAGAGACCATGTGGAGAGTCCAAGATGTCTTCCAGTGGACAGGACCCCACTGAGGTCCCAGCCAACAGCCATTTCCAGGATCACAAGTGAAGGCTGATGACTGGGGCTCCACACCTTGATACAGATAGCCTTTGAGAGACCATCCCCACGGCAGCCTGTCCAAATCCACAATTCTCACAATCCCCGAATACGATAAAATAATTACTATGCACACTAAGTTTTAGGGAAGTCTATAACCTAGCAGTAGTTATTAAAATAGCCACTCATCTTTAATGGTTTTAAAGAGTTCCAAATATGTGCGAGTCATGGAGTTTTAGCCTCTAGTCTATTGATTTTTCCTATTGAAATCCACAGTGGTCTCCTCCTGACCTTCTCAGGACTTGCAGCCGCCTCTCACTCGGCTAACTCCCTTTTTGGCTCTCCTCAGAAAGCCTTTCCCTTGGCCCAGTCCTCCCCGTATTATGTGTTGTTTGTCTGCAGCACAATAGCTGTGCGGTTGCTAAGGCCGAGTCCACCCTTCAGGGCCGCCGAGATTCTCCACCTATTATTCTAAGTTAGTGCCTAAGCCAAGACTCCCATTGCCATGTGGTCCAGATGGTGAAGCTCTCTCCTCCGGGGAGTTTATTTGTGCAGCTTTCATCCCCTTGGCAGTTCCATCAGGCAGCCCTTCTTCAGCTACAGACAGAAATAGTTACAGCCTTATTAGATGGCTATTCTGAGCGATCAGCCCAGAACGCCTTGGGTACTGAATGTTTAATACTTTTTCCTTGACCCTTCCTCTTCATCATCAAGTCTTGGGTTCCCACTGGATATACTGCTCCACCCTTTTTCTGGTCTGAGGAATGTCCTAAGCTGAAAATCCATTTCCAGAGCCAAAATGATTATCACCTTCTGTGTTCAGTATTTGTAGCCAGATTAATAAAAAACCCAGAGACAGATATTGGGGTTCCGGCTGAAGATCGGAAAAGCAAAGCAGCCAACCACTGTAACACTCCTAGCTCTACGAAATCTTCAGACTGAAAAGAGAGCGAGTTCCTGTCTCATCCTGCCTTATAGTCCTCTCTAGTGCTGGAATTAAAGGTGTACACTACCACCGCCCAGTTGCTATGGCAAACTAGTGTAGCTAGAAATGGGATTAAAGGTATGTGCCTAGCTTGTATAGCTGACTGGTGTGGCCAGCTTTGTTTCTCTGATCTTCAGGGATGCTTTATTTGTTAAATAATAAACAAAAATATTACTACAAGTATTCCAACTGGGTGATGTTTTAGCTGGAAGCATCTTCAGACATGTTTGCAGAAAACTACACATTCAACACTATTTCCATTATTTCATCTTCAGCACTATGATGATCCTACAAATAATGTTGTTCAGCAGTATGAATGCAAAATTCTGGAATATTTTCAAAAATCTGACTTTGACTTCTTCAGCTGTTATCTCTCCTGTAAGGGTCAAGTCACATTAGGTGTTGAAGGAAGTGATGGTTTTGTGCTGGCTGCTTCTGCTGTCTGTCACTGTTGGGGCTACACCATGTATTATTGTAATTAACTTAAATAACCAAGCTTCACCTAGGATGCACAGAAGTCAAGACGTGTACCTGAACACACAGCGTCATCAACTTTTAAAAGGTGAATGATGTACTGCGGGCTCTGTGTCTATTGTTTCACTAAGACATACAGAACTATCCCTGGGAGGGCACTGTGGCCAAGAAATCAACGGTACTCATCACCAAGCCTGCCTGGAGGACTCCAGTTCTGTCCCAGGAAGGCAAAGGGGGAGGGGGAGAACTGATTCCCACAGAGTGTGCTTTGACTTCTAAACACACTCTGTGGCACGCACATGCATTCACACATGGGTAGGCATGGGCAAAAGTGCGCACAGACACACAAGTGAAATATAGTTTTAAAATAAAAAATAAACCTTTGGGGCTGGAGAAATGGCTCAGTGGTTAAGAGCACCGGCTGCTCTTCCAGAGGACCTGGGGTTCAATTCCCAGCACCCACATGGCAGCTCACAACTGTCTGTAACTCCAGTTCCAGGGGATCTGACACCTTCACACCAATGAACATAAAATAAAGTTAAACAAATTATTGCTTTAAAAAATATCATAAATATCAATTTATTTAAAGTTGCTACTGAATTCATACATAGCAGATTTATCAAGATTTATTTATTTCATTTTTAGATTATTTATTTCCTTTTATGTAGAAATTTTTTTATCTCCATGTATGCCCATATACCATGTGTGTGCCTTATTCCAATGGTGGTGAAAAAGGACACTGGATCCCTTGAGCTAGAGTTATGCATGAATAGAAACCACCATCTAGGTGGTAGAAACTGAAGGGAGATCTAATATGGGATCCCTCTCTGTATGCTTTAATTACCATTACTAAATAAAGAAAACTGTCTTGGGCCTGTGCAGGGAATAGAGGTAGGCGGGCAAAACTAAACTGAAGGTTGAGAGAAAGAAGGAGGAGTTAGAGAGAAGCCATGGAGCTGCCGCCAGAGACAGACACCAGATGGAATCTTGCTGCGAAGCCACAGCCAGTAGCGATACACAGATTAATAGACATGGGTTAAATTAATATGTAAGAATTAGCCAACAAGAAGCTAGAGTTAATGGGCCAAGCAGTGATTTAATTAATACAGTTTCTGTGTGATTATTTTGGGACTAAGTGGCTAGGAACCAACAAGTGGCCTGTTGCTACAGAGATCCTTTGCAAGAACAAGGGCTCTTAACAACTGAGTCTACCACTACAGCACCCAAATTTTACTGTTAAATCAATTTACTATTAACTGTAATGCTAAAGTAGTATTTTAAGATATTCTTCACATAAAATACTCATTCGAAAAACAGCCATGTCATGGTGGCATGTTCCTGTGGTGACAACACTCAGGAAGTAAAGACAGGAGAACCTCAAGTTCCAGAGGAGCCTTCACAACAATGCAAAAGGCTGTCAAAAGCTAAGCACAAAGCAAAACATTACAGTGCAACCTTAGTTTCAAATAGTTTGTGCTTTCCTACACATGACAAAAAGATCAGATAATTAATCTTTTTTTTCTGAGATATTTTTGGCTTCATTCCTTTAAGATTTATTTTTGCTTTTATTTATTTGTGTATATGTATCAAGTCACATGTGTGTGGGTGCCGACAATAGCCAGAAGAGGGCATCCCCTTGAGTTGGAGTTACAGGTGGTTGTGAGCCTGACACAACCACTGGGAAGCACGCCTAAGGGCTGAGCTGTCTCTCCAGCACCTCTAGCTTGTTTAAACAGAAGGACTCTTGCTTCAGCAAAATCTATAAATGTTGTAGGAAGGCTGCTAGTGTGTTCCTGGCGACCCTCTGCTTGTTTGTTTCCCAGCCGCCCAGACTCCCGAAATAACTACACAGAAACTGTATTAATTAAATCACTGCTTGGCCAATTACTTAAGCGTATTGCTAGCTAGCTCTTACATCTAGAATTACCCTATATCCATTATTTTATATTTTATCACAAGGTTCATAGTCTACCGGTAAGGTTTCAGCATATCTGTGTCTGGTGGTGACTACGGCTTCTCCTCTGACTCCACCTTCATTCTCCCAGCATTCAGTTTAGTTTTCCCTGCCTACCTTTGTTCTACTAAGCCACTGGCTGAAACAGATTCTTATTAACCAGTGGTATTCACAGCATACAGAGGGGAATCCTACATCATATAAACAAGCACACCTTTTTCAAGAATGCCATTGGACTGTATCATAATTTCAATTCACAAGAAGTGGAGAGAGAGGTGGGTAATGGGAATCACATAAAAGTTAGTGGTTCACTGACATTAAAATAAAAGCCATGTACACGGGGAAATTTATAGCTGTTAAACTCCCAAAGAGCATAGCTTCTAATGAAAACCTCCTAACACACTTTCCCAAATAATGGACATAATTTCAAGATCTAACTAATTTCTTCATTTCAGAGAAGAAATTGAGGGATGTGTCAGGTGGTACCTTGTGACAGCATTGCCACACCATAGCAGATAACATCACAGTGAAACCTCTCTGCAAAAATGTAGATACATGTTAATGTTTTTTTTTAATTGTATTTACTGAGCTGAAGATATAGTTCAATGGTAGAGTGTTTGCCTGGCATGTGAAAGGCCCTATTAGATACCCTGCAATACACACACACACACACACACTAGCGTGGAGTGATTTCCTAAACAGAATTAAATAGAATTTTCAGTACATCTAGACACCATCATTAGTTAAGAAGGCATTGGATTTGGATAACTGGTCTCTCCAGAAAATGAGTATGTACACACTAGTTAGAATCCAAATAACAATAAGGAAAAAAGAAAAATGTACCTGAGGAACAAGGAGATGGCTCAGTGCCTACCTGGCATTCACATTGAGAACATGAATTCTGATCCCAAAACCTGTGTAAAAAGCCAGCCATGGTGGTACCCCAGCACTGTGGGGAAAGAGAAAAACGTTCAGATCTCTGGACATGCCTGCTAGCCTACCTACTCAAATTGTTGAGTTAAACATTCAGCTTGTAACCCTGTCTCTAAAAGCAAGGTGGAGAGCCACTAAGGAAGACTCATGGCTTCCACATGAATGAATACACATGTACATGTAAACACATACATTTATGAACACACACACATATATACCACTTACCATACACTAAAAAATTTTCAAGTGTACCTATGGTAGACCTAGAAAACAGTCAGGGCACTTACTGCTGGATAAGCCCAGGGGCTGAGATTGTGTATTGAGGGAACTGTGATCCCATTCTTTGAATTCTGACCTATGACACAGCCCAGTCTGCATCTTGGGCAACTCCTTGAGCCAATCTAAATAGTGTTAACAAATTCCTGTAAGGAGGGCAAGTGTTTCCCAAAGGAAGGCTGATGTCACAGTAAGGAAAATTAAAAAGGGTTGTGATTCCAGCCTAACCAAAATTTCAAAAAGTATTCCAAGAGAGATGAAGAAAACATTTTCTTTCCCTTAGAATCAGGCAATGAAAACAATAATCCAGCCTAAAACAGTGTGCTCACTGCCTTCTTTACTAAGAATTGTTTCTTCCCTTGGTTGGACAACATCGATAAGCTAATGCACACACTGAACCTACTAACTTAAATGGGGCATATGCTACCCTGAGGAATCCTCTTTGAATTCCTCGCCCCTCTTCTGAACATCATGGCTAACCAAAAAGCACAGATCCCTATAAAGGAGGCTACCTCTAATGGGTCTATCACTTGCCTCTTAGCATCAGGTTAATTCACCAGCCAAGAATACATCCTGACAATCACTAATAGAAATTATAAACTGGGTTTGGATTGAAGTAACATTACATCCAACCATAGGTAACACAGGTGATTAACTTCCAGCATCTGCTCAGCCAGAAAACATAAGCCATGGCTTCTGTGCCAACTCAAACAGAGTTTTATTTGACACACCTGAATTTAAGCCCCTTTTTAGTATTCCCTTTTAATCGTTTAATAAAAACCAGCTATAACCTAAGCAGCTTATGTGTGTGTATGTATGGTCAAAACTCAGAAAATTTCATCAGACAAACTGATCAGTTCATAGAAAAACCAGAAGCAGGGTATTATTATGTGACAAAAATATTTAAATTAACTTGGTCCTTTATTGCAAATTATGCTCACAGTCTGTTTAGGATATCTGAGGCCAAGCCTATCAAGGCTTTCTGAAGGGCCTTCATTCAGGCCTGGTCTTTCTGTTCAAGAGCTCAGGCTGCTGGTTACAAGGGCACTGAGATTAGAAAGGAGGGTACCCAGCAGTGAGCATTCTTCCCAGACATCTGCAGTCATTGAAATGGTGACCTGCTCTGAGGACCTTGGCATAGACCATTGAAGCCTTTTATTGATTAATGAATAAAGAAGCTGCCTTAGCCTGTGATAGGGTAGAGAAGAGTTAGCGGGGGGGTGGTGGGCGGGGGGGCACAACCCTAAACTGAATGCTGGGAGAAAGAAGGAGGAGTTGCAAGAAACCATGATGTAGCCTCCTCCAGAGACAGACGCATCAGAACCTTACCCTGTAAGCCGCAGCCACGTGGCGATACACAGATAAATAGAAATGGGTTAATGTAAGATATAAGAGTAAGCCACCAGAAATATGCTTAAAAACAGAAATCTTTACAGTGAGTGGGCAGCTCCTAATCAACGGAGACACTGTGGCCAGCTTCCAGCAAACCACTTAGCCCATTCAGCCCTGGTCACACTCACAATGGATGGAAGAAGCCCTCCAATGGAAACCAGTTTCTCTACCCTACAGGCCTATCCATTCATGGAGAGCTGCCATCTCATGTCCCTTTTATCTTGTAGCAGGCCATAGATGATAACCTGAATTCAAAGGCACAGAGTGACTTAGGCGATTTTTGCTCATTTTGAACTCAAATTGATTACTTGGGCTAGCAAGAATAGGCTTAGCTATGGAGATAGCGAGGAAAGTGTTTTATGTCAGAGCTCCTCTTGAGAGTCAGGGGTTGGAGGCAAGCACTTCCGCTGCTTTATGACCTCATAACTCCTCACTAAATAAATATGCATTTTATAGACTCTAAATAAATATCTGTTGGTCTGAAAAAAAAAAGAATGTTTAAGCTATTGGTCAAACAATATTGCAAGTAATATAGTTTCTGAGTGATTATTTCAGGTCTAAGTGGCCGGGGACAAATGAGCAGTCTCCCTCAACAGAAGATCCTGCCTCCAGGATTCTCAGAATGAGACTATGTTTGAGAGCTGTTTCCTCCCATTTTATAGCCCTCTCTAGGGCTGGGATTAAAGTGTGCACCACCCACTTTCTATGGCAACTAGTGTGGCTGCTGGGGTTAAAGGTGTGTGTCGCTGCTGACTGGCCTGTAAGGCTGACCAGTGTGGTTGTTTTACTCTCCCGATCCCCAAGCAAGTTTTATTTATTAAAACACAAGTGAAATGCCACTATAAAAGATGAAGCGTTAATTCAAAGTGTTATAACTGCTCCCTGGGCAGCGTATGGGCTCCACTTGATACTTTCTTTCTCGACTGTGTGTTGTGCTAGTGAATTCTTAATTTCTTTTTTGCCACTCTCCTGTTGTTCACCGACACAGACTTACGAAGTCATGTTTCATTCCTATACACCGCCCAGAGCACACCACTATGCTTGCAATCACAAATGCAGCACACATTTGAGATGAGACAATGACATAACTATTTTTACAGGAGTTCTGGATATGACAAAGTACTAACGACAAACAGGACAGGGCTCTGATTCCCTTACTAGAGATGAAGGCCAAAGGGTTTTAGTACAATCGCCTTCATCGCTGTGCAAGCTTCCAAAGGCTGTCTGGACCCTAGAGTCACAGATGGAGACACTGCGAGGCACGGAGGTGGCTATGGGATGCTGACCTGAGCAACTGTCTTCCAAAACTCAGTGTGGTAAAGGAAAGGAGGATCTAAAAATAGATGCTTAAGCATGAATAAGAGAACCAATTGTAAGCCAGGCACGACTTTCAACTTTAACTGAGCACAAATCCTTTCACTTAGCATTTCAGAATTCCCCACTTTGCCAAGTTTTCATTAGTATAGGAAAATGCCAGGCCTTATAGATGATTGCATCCCACACCAGCAACATCTTAAAAAGAGATTGAGCATTTCTGGAAATTTTGAAACCATAGGAGAAAAATATTTCCATCTCTTTGTTCTCCTCCTTTAAGAGAAGAGGGGGAAAAAAGGAAAGAAAAAAGAAATCTAGTGGGAATATTAAAACCATGCAAAAAACCAAGCATATTTTCTAAATCTAAGATAACTTTGTTCCTTTATAAATATTAATTATTCTGTGTAGAAATTGGTTTGCTCATAAAATTATCTTATGCGTGTATACTGTATTTTAAAATAACCCTATTGAAATAAACTTTACAGGTTACTTGTAAAGTTTCCTTTTTAAAAGAATAAATAAGAAACTGATGTTATAGCATTTTCTGGATTCCATGTTTCTTTCTGAAATGTTTCTAAGCTAGGAAAAGTCAGCCAAAGCTTAGAAGAAGAATCAATATTTTGTTAAGTCTCCTGCTGCATCATGGATTCAGAAAGCACTTTTACTTAGAAACAATGTTGAGAGGAAAAAAATAAAACAGAGAAAGACACTAAACCCACTGACTGTGCTTAAGAGACATTGCCTCATTTTGGACTGCATTTTCATGAAAGGTTATTTCAAAATTCCTTTCTCTTTTGCATTTGTCAGAAGTCAGTTTCAGCGGCCGTCTGAAGGGAAAGTCAATCAGAATATTGTGGTCACTGAACATAAACACCCAGTAGCCAACATCAGATATAGATCGAGATCTATTGGTCCTACCCGTAGGGGATCCATCCCCAATCTCTGATTTTTAGGCCCTTTCTTAGCTAAAACTGGCTTTGGGGATTTCCTATATAATGCCTGTTTGTAGGGACCATGCTAGGTTTCATGTGGAAATCAGGAAACATCTATTATTAAATCAAATATCTGTGTTATGACTATCTAACTCGTTTGTATCCATTATGGTTTGAATATCTACAGCTTTTACACACCTAAAAATCTAAAGTCAAGGATGACTGAAAATTTGGCCCAAGGTATTTTTCTTTTTTGAAGATTAAAGCACGTTTTTCAAACACAGTATAGGTTGCCAGGAGAGAAATCAGCAATTTCCAATTATTTTCAACATTTGCTCTTTTTATTTTCTTTACTTAAAAGGAAAATTTTAGGTAGAGGGGGAGAGGCAGTGGGAGTGTGCATGTGAACGCAGGCACCCAAGGCCAGAGGGAATCTGATCTTTTAGATCTGAACCTACAGGAGATTCTGAGTGCTGGGACCCAAACTTTGGTCTGCTCCAAGAATAGTCCATGCTCTGAACCACTGAACCATCTTTCCAGTACCTCAATCTCTACAACTGTTCTTTGTTTACTTGTTTATGGGTAGTTCTCATTTTGTAGCCAATCTCAAACTCACAGAGGCCAGCCTGACTCTCCCTCCAAAGTGCTGGCCTTGAAGGTGTGCACCACCACACTGGGTGCCACATTGGTCTTAGTCTTCTGACCACCTTTGACAAACAAGATAATGCTTTTAAGTTTTTATTTCTACAAGAATATATGCTTGTCATTATTTCTGTGCCCTAAATTCTGATTTCCTTTACACAGTAATGTAAGGGTCACATATAAGTAACACACATTAACGAATGAACCCCTAAACCTCTGCCCTTCTGCTCACATTCATAGAATACCATATTTAATTGCTGCAAACCATAAATTATGTAATGAAAGCGGTTTCCTGTGCATACACTATACTAGTCTGTTTGGGGTGTTGTAACAAAATCTTTTTATCAGGAAAGACATAAATAAAGCCATTTATTTAAATATCATTTCTGCAGGCTCATGAACAGGCTAAGGGTCCCTCTGGCTGGGTCACAACATGGCAGAGCAGAAGAACACTGCTGGAATGATCCAGCACAGGATGGGCCCTTGCTCTTTAGAAGCTTCTGTAACAACTGTATTCTGTTGCTGTCATGTTCTGACACCATGACCAGAGGCAACTATAGAGGAGTCTATTTTAGCTTATGGGCCATAGTAGTGAGGAAGGCATGTCAGCGGGAGGCCAGAGTAGGAAGCTGGCTGCAGACATTTCTATCTGCTTGCAGAAAGCCGAGCACGCAAACAGGAAGCGGGAGAGGGTATAAACTCTTAGGCCTAGCCCCAATGACACACTTCCTGAAGGAAGACTCCACCTGCCCCAAACAGCACCAACTAAGCAGAGGACCATGTGTTTGAAGAGAAGAGCCTATGGGGGACAGTTCTCATTCAAATTACCATACCTGCTCTCAAGAAAAGTTCATGAGGCCACCATTGAATCCTTCTGAGGGATGCCCCCAGGAGAGAACTACTTTCCACAAAGCATTTCCTGCTAAAGGTTTCATCACCTCAACACTGCTATGCTTGGGATCAAACTTCTAGCATAGGAACCTTGGAAGGACACATTCAACCATGTCCAAAGCCTAACACAGGCTTTCAGACATCATTATTTTTAATCTTCTATTCCCGTGCCATTTTGGTCAGTTTATGGGGGAAAAAAAACAAACATTCTAGACATATTCCTCTTTATCTTTTTATTCTCTAACTGGAAACCACATGTAGGAGAATAACAATAACTCTTTTCACTTTATCAAAAGTAGTTGAATAGCACAAATAGGACTCTGGGATATAGCTCAATACATAGCAAGTGTTTAACATGCGTGCATGGGTCCCTAGGTTCTATCATTTCCAACACTCACTCACGCACACACACACATGCACGCACGCACGCATGAGCACACACAATACATGAAAATCTGACTCTGGAAATCGTATAGAACCACTATCACCCCTATTTCTGATCATAGCATGTTTATATCAGTATCCTCCAAGGGACCCCCCCTCCCAGCTCGGTAAGCAGGAGAGGGGAAAGAAGAATGCAGCTAAGGGTATTAGAAACACTGGGTACAGCTAAAGGTAAAATATTTCCAGCAGAAGTTAGTATTGTTCAGCCGGAGGGATAAAAACCTCTGTGGCGGGGACAGGAAGGGGGAAGCTCATCCACAGAAAGCAAGCTCTGATGGGGAACTGCAGCTGACTGTCTTAACTTGCCCAGTCCGTTGCTGCTTGATGCTGTAAGCCCCCTGACTTGAGGCCATTCCCACTGCTTGATCTCCCCATCAAGCTACGACAGTTGTCTCTGCTGGATGTTCTCCACTCCTGATTTGATGATGTTTTACTCTCTACCTGCTGTGTCTATATATCTGTCGTTTGTTCTTTTTCCCTCTATATGTTTAATAAACTCACTCATTCACAGTTTTAAAAAATAACTATTATAGACCATTCTCAGGCCACACAGAACATCTGCCCCACCAAAAAAAAAAAAAATCTTCAGCATCAATAGTTATCTTAGCATCACCCTAGCACACCCCATGGTCCTGGTACTCAGTTCTGTAACTGAAAAAACTATAGCTCAGCACACATTAACTTATGTTCTTAACATCCTCCACTTAGACTGAGCAATTTTGGCTCCTTTTGCTACCCTTAATATCACACCTCAGTAACTGGAAAATCACCCAAGTTTCTTCTCTAAAGTATGCCATCAGCACATTGCGAGACACGATTCTTGCTGCTTCTTGTCTTCCAAAGGATGAGATATTGGGAGCCCGCCTAAACGCTTATGGAAAGGTTTAGAGGGAAAAATACATTTTCCCTTTTGTGTTGTGGGTGAGTTGACCGGTTAAGAATGTCTAGAATGTGGAACATTCCCCAGTGTTTTCGATAAAATTCCAGGCATATGGGAGTTAAAGATACCAGTGGTAGGTGTCCAGTATGGCTCAAAAGCTAACACCGTGGCTGCAGTATTGAGCTTGCTGGCCTTTAACGGGGCAGCGTTACCTGGCAATTCTGTGTAACCCCTCCAAACATCTTCCTTCTGTATGACTTGCAATTTTTTTAGCCATAATGATCTCACCATGTATTTTCACTCTCAATTCTCAAACCCACATGCAAAATTAAAGCCTAGAGCTCTCATGCTCCACCCTAGAAGACTCCATGGTACAGCTCACTTGTAAAAAGCAGATTAGCTTGTTCAGGTTTTACACTAACTCAGCATTCCTGTTTTTATATTTTTCTCTGGAAATGCAATGAACTCTTTACCCCAAGTTTTTTTCCCACAAAAGTATGCATAAATAATGTACTTGCTTATTCTTATTATTTTATTTTTTATATTTATCTATTTATTTTTGGTTTTTCAAGAAAAGGTTTCTCTGTGTAGCCTTGGCTGTCCTGAAACTCACTCTATAGACCAGGCTGGCCTCAAACTCAGAGATCCACCTGCTTCTACCTCCCTAGTGCTGGGATTAAAAGCATGCGCCACAGATGTCCAACCAGGCGACACCACATCCCTTCATAAATTCTTATAGAATTCTATCCTGTTATATTTTTTCTGCGATCAAACTGACAACAAACTTAAAACCTGAACCTCCGACATGACAGACACTTACAGAATTGCCTCCTCAGCATCCACTCTCCAACTGTTCAACATCTCCATCTTCTGGACCCACAAGATCTGTGCTGACTATAGATGTAAGCCAGTATACTCACAGTTGATTGGCCCAGAAATAGACACCTGACCCTAAAGTAGCCAATCAGATTTCTTGCATGGACATTTTGACTTAAATCAGTGTCAGGGATTGGTCCTTCTCCAGTAGTAGACGCCACACAGTGATAAATCCCACCAGTCCTTGGGTTTTAGTGAGCTTGTTCCCTGTCTTGTAGAGATAAAAAGATGTTTCTCCATTGAGGAACATAAGAGCATAAAACTAATTTGGGGAAAAAAATGAAAAGGCAAGAACGAGAATGGAAGATTCTGTCGGCGTTCAGGTCTCTAGTTCCAGTTGCTCCTAAAACAAGATGTATCTTCATCGACCTTGAGAGTTTCCCCTCTGGAAAATGCCCCTTCCTGTGCAGCTACTTCAGAATGTCTTGTCACTCGCAACTATACCCACACAGTAATATGTTTGGATCAATTCCTAAATGTGTGTTTTTAAAATCTAAAAGCTGATCTATAAAATAGAAGCTCAATACTCTACATTGATGTGCATTTTTCATCTACACATTAATAAAAGAAATGGCTCTGAGAAAATTCCAGAATTCCCCAGGATTCTAGCCTCTTTGCACCCCATCTTCAAAATTATGTCTCTTACAATAACGATCAACAATTCAGCAGCTGCCTGTGTCTTCTGTTTTTCTAGCACTCCGGGGCACGTAAGAAGAGACTTCACTAGGTAACAAGTGTGTCCCCTCATAGTTGTAGAAACTTAGAAGTCGTAGCTTTAGCGATTTGGCTAAGGTCACTTTGGTGTTAAATTTAAACACTAATTTAAATGCCGAAGTTATCAGTTCCTCACCCAGGCTTTTAGATTTATTTAAACCACCAACTATATATTTCCTCTTTTCATCCAAACTATTTCTATTTCTTTACTCCCTACCCAAAAATTTATATTGCTAGATTTCTGACCTCAAGAAAAGCTGCAAAAATCAGACAATAAAACACCTGACCTTTGTTAGGGTCCTGGAGAAGTCCCACGAAAGACCCCATCCATATATGCAATCAATAAGGGCATTCACGATTCCAGCATGCTGGAGCCTACCATCCCGCACAAAACCAAGATGGCAACAGCCCCAAGGGAGCTCACAGGCTCCTTTAAACACAATCAAGGGAACGTCCTAAGTCACCTAGGTCATTTTGGATATGATTGGCTCAAGCAAGTGGCAATCATATTATTGCATTCTAATTGGTCAGGGCTAGCCAGAGACTGGTCAGGGCTATAGTTTTCCATTTGGGGGTAGGCCTGGACAAGTCCCAGCCTCTGTCCTTATTTGGTCATCACCTTGAGCTTACTGGTTGTGGCTGGTGGAGCAGCACATGCTGACTGTGGAGGCTGGCTCAAGCCTGGCCTGCCCTGCCCTAGTGCTGCATGTACCTTGCTGTTGGGGGTGTTGGAAATTGACTATCCTTTGTTTGTGGCTCTTCCTCAGAAGCTTCTTGCTCAGTCTCAGGAAACTGAAATGGAGGCCTGATCTCCAAGATAAGACAGAGCAGCTAGTTATGGCGTCTGCTCCGTCCTTTCACCTTCATAACAACTCAACAATTTCAAGCTACATTAACAAGGCTTCTGCCAGCTCTCCCATGTGAAGACACACTAACTTCTTTGTAACTAATGAGTAGTTTTAGCCTCAAGCGCTTATCATTGTTTGAACCAATTGATATACTTGTGCCTGTAAGCAGAAATTTTCTCATTCTAGTCCACAATTAGCTCGGGTTTTTCAGAAGAGTTTTGTATCCTTTTCTTTTCCCTCAGCCTTTCCTGTGGGAGTCATTGACAGACAGATTCACTTGAACTGACTGACCACTAGCACTCATTCTGATGTTGAATCAGTACAGCTTTGGTCAGCACAGCCTCCTGAAAGCTTGTTCTGTGTTCCTTCAGCATCCCACAGCTTTCTTTTGGCTCCTTCTTAATAGTACAAGATGTGCTAGACTCAGAGTCTTCTTCTGGGACCTGGCATCAGTCTCTGCTTTGTCCTTGGAGCCTTAGGGGGTGGTGGGACTCCACCAGGAAGGGTGTTAGAGACTAAGATATCTTCCCTGAAGGTGCTGGTCTCTTCTTTGTCCTTCTTGTTAATAGGCCCTTTCAACAGAGCAGACTATAAAATGAACTTTTGAATGTAAATTCACCTTCTCCTTACAAATCCTGTCAGGATTTTCTTCATTCCACTGCCCATTTGTAAACTGGTTTGTGCTGGTTTACTTCAGCTGTGTAAATTCCTCAGTGATTGAAACAGTCCACTCCTCAGGAAAGCTCTTTAAACAGGAAGGTAAACGACTCAAAATAGTTTCAGGAAGTTCGTGAAACTGACCAGATTCACTAGACCTGGCCAGAGTAAGCAATACAAAGCTGAGAATCCCTCTCACACAAAGCAAGTTGCAAAGAAGAGGCTTGAGAACCAGAAGCCTGGTGATCTGCCTGCAAGAGGGTTAGACATCCTAAGCTGCTTGCAAAGGACCCTCAGCAACCTGTTGCTCTTGTAATGATTGTTCTGTCTCTTTAAGAGACAAGCCACGCCCACTCCCTCCCCCATCCGCTGAGGAAGGCTGATCTTCAGCTTCCGGCCTGAGCTCTCTCTCTTTTCCGTCTTCCTCTCTCCCCACTTCTCCCCTTCCCCCACTTCTGTCTCTCTCCTCTCTCTTTCTTTCTCTCTCTCTCTCAGCTCTTCTCCCCTTCCCCCTTCTCCCTCCATAACCCCTCCAAATAAATATCCAACCTTACTCTGCATGGCGTGCCTATCCATGTCTCTGTCTCTTGCCCGCCCACCAGTGTCTCCCTGCCTGGGACCAGCCACCGCTCAGGGACCGGCAGCTGTCTCTGCCTGGGACTGGCTGCTCTCAGGGCCCGCTGCCTGACGCCACATGGCCTGCTACCACCACTTGGGGACCTACAGCATTTCTTCTGCCTACTGCCGCTGGGAATCCTGCAGCATTTTTAATTTTTCCATTACAGCTCTACCTGCAGGATCTGCAGTGTGCTCTAGTTTCTCAGCTTTTGTGAGCTGCCACCCATCCTGCGGTGGGCTTTGGTGATACAGCTGTCTTTGCTTCATTTCTGCTCCTGTATGTAACCTCTATCCCATATTCCTATAAGGAACCATAATAAAACTCATTGTGAGAGAAAAAAATATCGGCTCAGGATCCCCAAGGCCAAGTACTCAGCACAAAGTAGATTTATTTGTCTCAGTGTGACAGAGGGCAGGGAATGAGAGACGAGCACAGCAGGTAGAGGACAAGGGAGGAGGGGATGGGAACAAGGGAGAGGGGCAGGTGTAGCTGTCCTGGAGGAGAAAGGACTGCCTCTGGATAGAGAGGAGACAGTGGCACGGAGGAAAATGGCAGTTTATGAAGATACAAAGGGAAACCCTGTGTTATGATAAGGTTTTAATTTTAATTGGATGTGTTAATCAGATGAGCCAAGGGTGCCTTTGGATTGCTGGATTTCAATACATAGCTGGACCTTGGAAGTCAGTCTCAGGATGAGGAAGTAGCCAAATAAGGGCATGGACCTTGGTGGCTAGCTTTAGGAATGGAATGTAATCTAATGGTTTTTAGAAAGGCGGAGGGCGTGGGAGTGAAGGGCAAGGTCTGCAGAGCTGGGCTTGCTCGAGCCAGCCAGGGTCCTTCACATTGACTCCCCAACTTGGCCTTTGTAGAAACAAAGTCAGGTGCAAATTCTAGTTTAAAACAAACAAAAAACCCTCAAAATAAATGCCAGGTAAAATTAGCTGAACTTAATTATTTAAGAGCCGCTGTCATGTTTCCTAATGAACCCAAAATTGATAAACTAGTGGATTTAAGAATAGCAAGCTGAAAGTGGGCTGACACTTTTAGGTATTTGGGCATATTCCTGAGTTTTCCTATTTAAAGAAATGTAGATTTGAATCTAGAGATGATCCCCAGTGGTGGAGTGTGTTTAGTAGAAAACCCTGAGCTCAAATTTTATACACATACACGTATGTTGTGCACATTGAGATATACTAAAATATATATGTATATATACATATATATGTATGATACTTCAAACTCCATATATATCCAAATGACAATATAATCCATATTTGGCATATCACATATGAATATTTCATTCTGTTGTAGAAAGCCAGCAAAATAAGATGAGTGGGATGAAACTCACAAGGTTGATTAAGCACACATAGTAATTAAGCAAGCAACTTCTAAACACTAAGAAAACTTGCAAGATGTACTAATTGTACATAATGAGTAGGCAAGCAGTTCCAGAAATCCAGGCATAATAACACAAGAATCCTTAAACACAGAGCAATTTAGTAACTTCTAAAACACGAGGAATATAGCAAAATAAATGGAATCGATGCCGGAACAAATAAGAATAGTGCTTAGAGGGGAAGGGATGGAAAGAACGAGGATCAAATCCTAGATCCTGTTGCCTGAACTCCAAAAGCTACATTTGTGTCCACCCTTTACCAGTTCAGCTGCACCTGCCATGATCTTATTCTAGCCCAGTTTATGCTTGACATGAGGAATTCCAAGAGAGCCCAATGCCATTCTCCTGGCTCGGTCACAAGTCCCAACATGCAGCAGGCATATTAAATGCCTCTTTGGGGTTCAGTAAGTGTGTGTGTTGACACTGGATAAATTCCATCTGATGGGATTTTTAGTAGTCAGATCGTCAACTGAAAGGAATTACAATTCAGAGAGAAAAAAATGAGAAATCAGGCCGTGTGGTCCTTCTGTCCTGTTTACAGCCCATCCCAGGTGAGTCAGTCTCTCCCACATCTTACCCCTGGCATTCTTATAGTCTGCTTTTAAAGAGTTTAGTAAACCATATGATTTGGTTATTTTAATTTGGCAAGTAAAATTGTTTCATGACAAAGAGTATCAATTCTCTGTCTAAATCACTTTCTATGAGCAGTGGCTGTACATTCCAAACTTGATAACTCCCTCATTACTTCTGCTTTATCTGTTAATCTTAGACAAAAAGTTATGAGAAATACAACACCATTTCAACATAATATTGACCGCTGTGGGTCCCACATCTGTGGTAAGACACTACACACGACTCATTATCTTTGTACTGCAAATCTATCAAAAAGTTATCTGCATTTGGATGGGTGGACTGAGATAGTGGAAAGAGGACAGGCAGTCTAGAGATAGGGCTCAGAAGTTACAGGCTCTTGCTGCTCTTACAGAGGACTCAGGTCTGACTCCCAGGACCCAGGCAGTGGATTACAACCATCTAGAACAACAGTTTCAGATTATTTGAACCCTCTTCGTGTCTCTGAGGGCACACTGTGAACAGACGTAAACACAAGCTGTCTCAATATATGCTTCTATTGCTGAAATGAAACATCTTAAGCAAAAGAAACATGTGGAGAAACAAGTTCATTGGGCTTTCACTTACTCGTGACAGCCCATCCTCAAAGGAAAAGAGCAGGAACCTAGAAACAGGAACTGAAGCAGAAACCACAGAGGAATGCTGCTTACTGGTTTGCTCCACCTCTTTTGCTCAGTCTGCTTTCTTATAGCACCCAGGACCACTAGCCCATGGGTGCCACTAACCACAATGTACTAGGACCTCCCCCATTAATCATCAATCATCAAACGCACCACAGGTTTGCTTACAATCTGTTGAAGGTGTGATCACTGCTCTTGGTTGTCAACTTGACTACATCAGGAATTAACCCAAGTGACTGGGCATGTAGTAATGAGGGGCTCGGGCTGCATTCCCGGCACAGGGCCCCTTGTGCCACCCGGCTCCCAGTGTGTACCCGAAATAATTACACAGAAACTGTATTTATTGAAATATTGTCTGGCCCATTAGCTTTAGCCTCTTATTGGCTAACTCTCACATATTTGTTTAACCCATTTCTAATAATCCGTGTGTCACCACGAGTCATGGCTTACCGGGAAAGATTCAGCGTGTGTGACCTGCGAGCTTCATGGCAGCGGCTCTCTCTGACTCTGTCCCCTTCCCAGTATCCTGTTCTCTTTTCCTGTCTATCTAAGTCCTGCCCTATCAAAAGGCCAAGGCAGTTTCTTTATTAACCAATAAAAGCAACCCAAATACAAAGGACCCTCCTACACCATGGGCACACAAGTGCGGGATTTTTGTTTGTTTGTTTGTTTGTTTTTCCTAATGAAATCACTTGAAATGGGAAGACGCACTTTCAGTCCAGGTATTTTGAGGTGGGAAGATCGACGTTTAGCCTGGGCCACACTTTCTGCTAGCAGCCTGTATAAAGAACATGGGAAAAAGAAACTGCTCTCTTTGCCTGGCTGCTCTCATTAGCAAGTTCCTTCCTCCCCTGGCCTTAGAGCTTGCTTCTTCAGGGTTACAGCATAAGCTAAAAACCAGCTGAGACATCCAGCCTCAAGGACGGAACAGTTACTGGAATCCTGGACCTTCTGTTGATGGACAGTCATTGTTGAACTAGATGGACCACAGCATATAAGCCATTCTAATAAAACCTGGAAGGAGGGCTGTGGGTGTGTGACTATAGATAACAAATGCACTGTATATGTGTGATATGTATATATATGTATATATTCATTCCTTAAGTTCTGTTCCTCCTGAGAGCTCTGACTAATACAGAGAACATTTTCTCATTTGAGGTTCCACCTTTCAAAATAATCCTAGCTTGTATCAATTAGAATAAAACTAGCCATCACAAAGACAAAACAGTCATACATAAAAAATTAAATTAAATAAATAATTTTTCAAGGAAGGGGTAAAGAGATAGAGACAGAGAGAGGTTGGGATAGGAGTGAAAGTTTGGAACCAGATCGTGTTCGCAATTGTAATATGCTGGATTTGAGACGATCTTGAGGTGGAAGCGGATTTAGCAGTCAGGGGCTCAGTTCGTTCTGTCTCTCATTCTAGCACTTCACTTCCCAAATGTGCTCCTAATCCTATCCCCATGTACACCACACATCAGACTACAATGAACATGCAAAGAAGTGTTTCCTAAACCTGGGGTCTGGATAGACAGCTCTGCAGTTAAGAACACGTGCTCTTGTTTCAGAGGACCTGAGTTCCAGTCCCAGCCCCACTCCCAGGCAACTCCCAACCATCTGCAGCCTGAGCTCCAGGAGATAAGTCAGCCTCTTCTGGCCTCTGCAGGTACCCACACACACGTAGCATGCACACATCACACACATACCCATAAATAAAACAAACTAAAAACCAGCATTTTAAAAATGTTTTTAAAAAGAAAAAATTTATCTTTTATTCCTTGCTTTTCTTATATCTAATTTTCTTCCATTTTTTTAAACTTTTTTCTTCTTCTTCTCATCTTTTTCTTACCTTCTTTCTGCCAGAGACCACACTGAACAAGAAAATAGTGTTTTAGCGGGACAGTGGTGGTGCACGCCTTTAATCCCAGCACTCGGGAGGCAGAGGCAGGCGAATCTTTGTGAGTTCAAGGCCAACCTGGTCTACAAGAGCTAGTTCCAGGACAGGCTCCAAAGCTACAGAGAAACCCTGTCTCTAAAAACCAAAAAAGAAAGAAAGAAAGAAAGAAAGAAAGAAAGAAAGAAAGAAAGAGAAAAGAAAAGAAAAGAAAAGAAAAGAAAAGAAAAGAAAAGAAAAGAGTGTGTTTTGTATCTAAGTGTGGGGTGCAAGCTAATGATTCCAGCATTCTGATGGTGGAGTCAGGGGGTTCATGAGTTCAAGGCCAGCCTGAGCTATACAGAGAGAGCGCCACATACAAACAAAGAGGGAAAAAATACATATTGTATTTATTATAATGAAGCAATTTGTCCCTTCTCTTGGGATTTACAATATTGGGTGGAGAAAAGTATTAATCAACTAGTCTTCTAATAAAATTAATAATGAAGAGGTAAAATTTATTGGAAGAGCATTTATAAAACATGTTGAAGGGCCTGATTTCAAACTCCAGGTCTACATAATAACAACAATGAATTTTAAAAATCAAATTCATTTACATAGAATCTGGTGCGTGGGGGTTCTGACTAATCACATCTTGGTAGCAAGTTAAGGAAAGTTCCCTTCATGATATGTACTTGGTATTGAGGATACACCTCCAAGAACTTAGGGCACAGGAGCAAGAACAAGAACCTGGACAGAAGGCCTAGGGATCAACAGGACATGTGGATGGAGACAGGAGGATTAGCATAACTGGTGAAATGAGGGCTGCTCACTAACACTTTCTATTAGATATATTATTTGTTTTTTTTTCTCTTTTGATTTTATCTTTCTTCTTTCTTCTGCTAGTGTTTTCTTTTAACTTCATTCTTTATTTTAGTTTTACTGTTAAATTTCCCACAGATATGATAGTCAAAGTCACATGAGAACATTTTTTCCATTCCAAATCTGAGATGTATATTCCAATATATACTGTCTTGATTTGGAAATATGTTGGAGCTTAAAGAGTCAAAAGGAATTATGCTTTTACTTTTCTAAAATTAAGTGTCTGTATAGTCTCTAAGAAGGAAGACAAAAGCAGGGAATTGCCTTGAAATCTTCCAAAGGAGAGAGCCAACCAACAGTTCTTCCCAGCAATGAGGAACATGAAACACGATGGCCAGCATGGGACCATAGCCGTAAGGGCACAGTAGTGGCACACACACTTTGGTGGTAGCCAAAAGTTCTCTCCTTAGACTTTAAGCCCACTCGAGAGGAAAACCATGCCTGGTATGGGAACCAAACAACTACTCAATGCTAGTGAAGTCACAGCTCCTAGAGGAGAAATTGCAGCGGCCACTTTACTACACCAGCATAATTCATAATTACAATCTAAACATTTGTCTGTAAACCCACAAACAAGTGTTGTCCTCACCTCTCATCAGGAAAATTTCACTTGGCAATAGGCAAAGAAAACCACAACCAATCAAAATGCGGAATTGTGAAGCCCAATCCCAATGAATACATCTGCAAAAACATTACTGCATCTGAGGTTCAGGGACTGTTGTAGAAGGAGGGTGTTTTGGAAAATCCTTCAGCCAGTAGCCTTTAAGTTGCCTGCCCACTTGGGTGTGACCCCTTATACTATAAATGCTGATGTAAAGCGTGCTGTTGCTCTCTCTTCCAGCTGCTGGATACTCCATTCTAGAAGAGGACTGTGATCTGTGAGTCTACCCCTAAATAAATAACCTTTTATTATATTCAATTCTGAGCTAGTGGGGGATTTTAAAGAACCTCTCAATATAGTTACTAATTCACAATATGCAGAAAGAGTTATCTTGCATATTGAAACCGCTGAATTTATACCAGAATTTCATAAGAAATATCATGTCAATAGCAAAGGTTTAAAGAAAGAGTTTTCTATTACAAGACAATAAGCTAAGGAGATTATAAAGAGACATCCTATTTGTTCTTTCTCTAACCAAACACTGCTACCTGCAGGGAGTAACCCAGAGGGTACTCAAAAGAATGAAATCTGGCAGATGGATGTGTTCCACTTTGCAGATTTTGAAAAATTAAAATATGTACACCACACCATTGACACTTATTCAGGTTTTCAATGGACAACAGCTTTGAGCTCAGAAAAGGCTGATTCAGTAATCACACATTTATTAGAAGTTATGGCCATCATGGTATACCTGCACAAATAAAGAGAGACAATGGTCCAGCATATGCCTCTAAGAAAATGAAACAGGCTTTTGCTTATTATAATATGAAGCATATTACAGGTATACCAAACAATCCTGCAGGTCAGGCAGTTATAGAAAGTTCAAATCAAACTATAAAGGATATGTTAAACAAACAGAAAGAGATGGAAAATACCCCCAGAAATAGATTACATAATGCTTTATTAACCTTGAATTTTCTTAACACTAATGAAACAAGAACAACAGCAGCAGGGAGACATTGGATAATAGAAAAGTCTTCTGAATTAAATCAGCCAGTGTATTTCAAGTATATGTTGACCTCACAATGGAAACCAGGAGATGTGCTACATTGGGGAAGGGATTTTGCTCTTAATTCTACATGAGAAGAAAAGTTATGGGTGCCATCAAAATTAATAAAAATTTGGTTTGAAAAAGAGAAACCTCTTGAGAAAGAGAAATGACAGCTCATCCACAGCGGTGACAACCATACGGTGGCAAGGAAACCTCATAAGGGTTGGAGCAGGGTTCTCTTCTTGTCTTTGCACAAAAATACTCATCTTCAAAAAGTCAGGAGACCCTGGGCATCTAGATGCCTAAAGAGGAAAAGATAACTATTCAGATAGGATCACAAAGCAAAGAGAATTATGATCTATGAGGACAGGTCATCTGAGAGTAAAAATCTCTGAACATAAACTAGAATAATATTCATGATTCATTTAAAAGTTAAAGCTGGCTTTGGAGTTGGACAATGGCTCTATCCTTCTCTAAATCCAAGCATGCTGTTAAAATGAAAATTCAGAGTTTCTGTCTTATGTCAGGAGCCATGGTATGGGACAAAAAGAAGAAAGAATTTAGAAAAAAATACTTTTCTTCATACCTGTTTTTGTCTCTTTTTTATTTTTTCCATTCAAAAACATAATTAAATAATTTTTTTTTACATTTCTTCCCCTTCTTCCAGTCCCCTCCCGCTACCTCCCACCCCTCCTCCCTCCCCCTTCTTCCTTAAAAGAGGGCATGGTGCCCTGCCCTGTTGGAAGTCCAAGGCCCACCCCCCTCCCGACCAGCCTAGGAAGGTGTGCATCCAAAAAGACTCGGTTCCCAAAAAAATAATACACGCAGAAGAGATAGGTCTTAGTGTCATTGTTGATGGCTTCTCCATCCGCCCCCTTTCGCCGCCACATTCAGAGAGTCTGGTTTGATCATATGCTCATTCAGTCCCAGTCCAGCTGGATTGGTGCACTCCCATTAGATCAGGCACACTGTCTCAGTGGGTGGACCAGCCCCTCACGGTCCTAACTTCCTTACTCATCTTCTCCCACCTTCTGCTCTTCAACTACACCTTGGGAGCTCAATCCATTGCTCTGATGTGAATGTGGGTCTCTGTCTCTATCTCCATCAATCAGATGAAATTTCTGTTCCTGTGGGTTTCGCTGTCTCAGGTCTGCTCTGGCCCAGGTCTGCTCTGGCCCAGGTCGCTGGCTCAGTCCTGGTCTGCCAATATCCCTCGAGTTGATCCACTCCCACTCGCATGGAGCTTGCTTTCTCAGGCCCATTCCGGCCAAGGTAGCTGGTTCAGTCCAAGATCCGTCTTATTCTGGACTTTTATCACAAATTTCTTTAGTTGAGATTGCCAGTACTCCAGTATTAATCATTGCTCTTATTTGCATGTATTTGGATCTGAACCCTTAGGATTGGTTGTCTTCTGTCTTCTGCTCCTCCACTGAACCTTGGGAGCTCAATCCATTGCTCTGGTGTGAATGTGGGTCTCTGTCTCTATCTTCATCCATCAGACGAAATTT